>JBBIGC010000024.1:12532203-12550387 GCA_037576955.1 Lepidarchus adonis
CACACACACACACACACACACACACACACACACACACACACACACACACACACACACACACACACTCACAGAGAGAGACATTTCCTATGTGTGTGTATGTACTGAGTTTTCAGAGTTTCTAATCCTAAGACTTCAGCAGACACAAATAATAAATCATTTAAAATACAAAATAAAAAAACATTTAACCCACTTTATGAGCACATGTGTAAACACAAACTAAACTCTGCCCATCAGCAATAATGGACAAACGCGTCAGTGAAATGATTAAATGTAGATGTAAATGATTTACCTTCACCGCTTCCGCGTGCGTGACGGTGTCGAACACTTTATCGTTGACCTTCAGGATCTGGTCTCCAACTCTCAGTCCTTCTTTTTCCGCCAGCGACCCGGGCTCCACCAGTGACACGTAGATGCCCACCCCGTGCTCGGAGCCCCCGCGGATACTGAAGCCCAAACCCTCTTGACTCTTGTGGCGCTTCAGGGTCACCCGCCGGACCTCGCCCGGGGTGTCCGGCACGAAATGAGCGCCAAGCAGAGGCACGAGCGCAGTCGTGGTGGTGGTGGTGCTGGTGCTCCTCGCGTCCTCCTCGACCGGTACCCGAGTCTGCGTCTCCGAGTCTCCGTTGCTCGTTAGAGTGTCGGACTTGATGTAAAGCCCCTCGCTCGTGTACTGGTCGAAGAGCAGCTGGTCTGAGCGCGGGATCACCAGGCGCAGCATCGGCAGCAGCTGCCGCTTGCTCGGCACGTTCAGTATCACGCGCAGCGTCTGCACGAGATCGTAGACGTTGCGCCGCGCGTGGTACGCGTTCAGGCAGTGCACGAACTGCTCGCGCTCGGGGTCGCTCAGTAGAACGTTGAGCGCGCGGTGCAGGCGCCGAACGTTAGCCGAGAGAGAGCGCGCGCCGCCGGACGACGACGCGGCCGACGAGGAGCCGAGCGACACGCGCTCCAGCTCGAGCTCCAGATCCGCACTCATCGTCCCGCGGGCGCGCGCGACGCACCGGCGCCGCCTCTCCTCATGCCGGCGATCCCCTCGCGCTCACGACGACACCACGCATGAGGATTGGGTTACGGCAGGACGAGGGCATGTGCGGCGGAGAAAAGTTTCAGGGTAAATAGCATTCAGATCGCCGCATTAGTTGAAGAATATATTAAATATCCAGGCGCGTGGGGAAACAAGGTGGTTCACCTGCCATTAGGCATGGGGGCTACTGTCGGTTTAAACGATCCTCTTCGTCGTCTGTTCTTGAATTGAAAAGGGGGTCAAGCAGACTGAACAGCTTCTCCAGTATCTCCGGAAACAATACGCTAGAGTTACAAGGTCGCTTTACCCCGCGAGCACCGTAAAAAGCATCAGAAACCTTATCATTTTCTATTTGAGCCACATCTAAAACATTTCATCCAGTTTTACCTCAGCTCACCCCTCCGCGACGCTGGAACAGCCTGGCCTCCACAAACACAAGGAAAAAAGTTGCTTTTCGATGAAGCTAGGTCCACCGAATTACATTAGGAAGTAACAGTGTCTTCAGAAAATCAACAAAAAGTGTTCAAATTAGAAAACAATCCGCCCGGTTTGGTGTTTTCAACACCTTTAATGATAACAAATACTAGCCCTCTCTCTGAGATCCGCCGCCGTTGCTTGGCGACCAGAGACAGCTCGGACTCCGACTAAGCCGCGAACGCGGAGCTTCTGGCGGAAATGACGTGGTATGAAGGCGTTGCTTAGTAACAATCAACACAGACCTCCGTTAGTTTTTTTTAAATATATTTTATTTTTGTTTCAGATTTAATAAAAGTAACCAGGTCAATATGGCCTATTATGAATTTATTCACACAACCCGGAACGGACAGGCTCCCTCTAACTAATGCCAATATAAATCAAATTATAAGCAAATAACAATAAATCAAATAAATACCATCAAAATAATATAAAACAACATGCAATCAATAGATCAGAGATAAGCAACTTCCATAAGGGGTTAGAAAAAAACAACAACAACATAACACTATGATTTGGTTATTGTAAATGTGAGCACACCAAAATAAAAACATGACTGCTATATAGAAAGAATCTGTAAACCAGTGAAATCTCTTAGAACTAATCAACTGACAGTGACAAGTTCACTCAGAGAGATATACAGCTATCTGCCTTTTTACAGTACACACATGGGCTCTAAAATGACATTTCGTGATGAAATATTAAAGTCCAAAAAGCGATGTTCCTATGTCCATGTAGTACAAAGACAAAGCACAAGCCTGTACATTATAGATTCATTATGAATTCAAAAGTGTCTGCTTTTGCTTAAAAAGACATCATAACCAAAGGGGCAGATGCTTGGGGACCTAAAGCCCCCACTCGGCATGTGCCTTCAGAAGCTATTGCAAAAGAAGCCATCATGCTGCTGTGATGAACACAGCCATGTGAGCTTCGGGAGCACTTGGGAATCCTATTGTCATGTAACACAGATTGTTGCTGCATCACCAAAAGCAGTTGTAAAGTCCACTATACAAAGAGAAAGCCAAAAAATAATTAAAACCCAGAAATGCCACAGTTCTCTGGGCTCCTCTCAGACAGACTGAAAACCAATAGAAGTGTGTGGTGGTCAGACATGTCCACATTTTAGCAAGTCTTCAACAAAAACAGTTGAATTCTCCTGCTGGAGGGACTCTGCTCTGCATGTTTAATCCAGACACATCTGATGCTATAATCAGCTCATTATCATTTATTAAAAATTGTTCATTGAAAACAATAAAAACTTTTATATATATATATAATTAAAATGTATTTTACAAAATGTCCAAAATATACAGAAATAGTGGATTGGCCAAGCGCATGTGTGTCACCTACCTGGGGCAGAGTTGGCACCATGGGAAAAAAATATGCATGTGAAGGCAGTGTGATACTCTGGGTGATGTTCTGCTGTGAAGCCTCGGGTCCCGTCATTCATGTGGGTGTTGCTTTGATACCATCTACCTGAACATTGTTGCAGACTAGGTGAGACTTTCATGGCAAAAGCAATCCCTAAAGGTAAATGCCTTTCTCAGCACTGCAAAAATGATTCAGTAAATGCTTTTTAATAAATATGAGAGAACTGAAAGTGGACTTAGATTTATAGACAAATAAGCAATAATGTTGCTGGTTATTTGCACAGAGCTGTGAGACTCATGGGTCAGGAAGAAGCAAAGAAGGGTAAATGATTGATGGCAGTTCTTAATGGACTTAAGGAGGCACAGCTATAAGAAAGCATAGTATCCAATACCTTACAGCCAACTGGACCAAAACGAACAGAGACAGAGTGGCAACAGGTTGAATTCTAGCTCGGTAAGCACAGAGGGGAACAGTAATTAACTCCCTCTCCTCACTTCCTGCCAGCATCAGCAACACTAATGGCTACTGCAATTTCTCTGATTTTCAATTTAGTTCTGCAAATTGCAGGGCCTTATTGACTATGGCAGCAATCCCCAACCTTTTTCGTCAATAATGAAAATATTTTCTCGGGCCGGCATTCAAGGTCTCACGAATAAAAACAACAAATAAAATGATCTGACCAACACAAAAACTGTGGTATTTTGTAAATATAATAATAATAATTATTATTAGTAGAGTTTTAAATGTCTTATTTCAAAATGGACAAATTAAAGACAAATCTTATGCATATTTGGGCATCTAGGCATGTGTGTACTTGTAGTTGTGCACCAATGACAGAATAAAGTTGTTTCCACCAAAGGCTGGATATTTTAATCGCCAGAATGACTGTACACTCTGTAAGAGGCTTAAGTTTGAGTGACTCAGTCTTACCTGGAGTCATCATTTTGCTATGAGCAGAATATATTCACTTTGTCTGCACCCTAGGAAGGTCACTTTCTATAACCTTATTTCATGATTTACCATCTGGTCACTTTATTTTCTGAATCATTAAAAAGAAAAGAAAAAAAAATCCAATATATCTCTACTTTTTAATATATATTTTAATGTATTAATAATTATTTTCTCATATTTTATGCTTCTTGTTAGGTTAAGTAATTCTTATGTAGGTTCAGGTAAAAAAAAAATTATATGCATATATAACCAAGTAAAGGAGACTTATGAGACTTTCAAACGTACATTTTCTCTTGCTCTTCGGTTCATTGTCTGTGTGCATTGCCCAATTAGTTCTAGATAATAGACGAATTGCATAGTGGAACATTTCTGGTAGAAAGCAGATTTTTTGGTTCTATCAGTTATGGTAAGGCACTGAAGCAGTGAAACATAATCACAAAACCACCATCAGGTGTGACTGGACGGTGGTCTTCCAAAAATTCCACTTTTTGGTGGTGGCCTAGTGGTTAGGACTTTGCCCCTTAGATCTGAAGGTCGCAGGTTCAAGTCCCAGCCCGGGCACCACTGAGGTACCCTTGAGCAAGGTACTGTCCCCACTTTACTGCTCCCTGGGCGCTGTTGATAGCTGCCCGCTGCTCCACGTGTGCACGTGTGATGGGTTAAATGCAGAGGACAAATTTTGTTGTGGTGACTGTGTGCAGTGGTGTATTCACAATGATTGGAAATCACGAATCACTTTAAAGAATCACTTTTTTCCACCCACAAATTTTTCACTGCAAAGCCTCTACATGTGTCTTTCTAATCATGACCACTGCCCTGTTCGAGGTGAGCAAGGCTAGCAGTTCCTCGGGTATTTGTCTGTATTTATTTGTGATGACCCATTTGAATTCTTTAATGCATTCTTAGAGAAAATTTGGTAGGTCAGCCATTACTGAAAAGATTCACAACTCTGGTGATGTTTCTTAAACCCCAGAGCCCAAGAAATATTTCTGTAATTTTCTCTCTCTGAAGTATAGTATGCTGCTTGATGAGATCTTTAGGCCTAGTCATATTATTGAATGGATAGAATAGAATAAAATAGAATAGATTCAATAGAGCTACTTAAGTAATTGATTAAGTAATCATTTGCTTATTTTTTCAGACAGAGCCATTTGGATTAAAGTCAATTTTTCAAATTTGCATTTTATATTTTCTAAGATTTTCTTTGCCATACGTTTCTCCCATTCGTTTCAATCATTTGTTTTCTCATGGCACTTTACATGTAAAAGTGTGTACTGTACTTCCCTAACGATAGGCCGCCCCATTGTATAAGCCGCAGAAAAGGCACATTTATGTTTTAAAACTCCAAGATAAGATGTTAATACCCACAGTGTTACTGAATAGAAGAATCTAATTTGGTACCTGGAGTCCGTTGCAGCTCTTTACTGGTAGTGACATTATACCGTAGTTGAGCCTGAGCATTTAAATTGATTTTAATTGATTTTAAACATTTTACACTTACAAATATCATGCCGCCATGCAAGAACTATGCTGCAGAATTTAAGCTCCAGGTCGTTACTTTCAATCATTTGGAGATGTTGTCTTTTCGTGCACTGAATTATACCTTTAGCGAATTAGTTTTCATATTTTTAGACATGACATTGTCTGCCCCATTTAAGCAAACCTCACCCAATACACAGGTTTGTAAAATTTATGTACAAACTACAGCCTATTGTTGTGTTTTGCATAGACTCCTCACGCTGTGGCTATACGGCATAGAGGCGCATCCCCTGGGTGGTGGATAGGGGAGCCCCCCGTTTGCACCTGAATAACAGCAAATAAGGAGCCGCGAACCAACATAGCCTGGGCAGATGGAGCTCGATAGCCATGGCAGGCAGTCTAATCTAGGTGAAGGAAAACTCAGAACAAGAAACCTAGACCTTCAAGGAAGGTTGGGCGTGAGGCCAGCACCCTCACACCGTAAAAAATTACAAATGCTCCTGAAACGTCAACGACTATTCCAAAACCTCTAGTCCTGGGAGATGAAGGGCCTACATATGTAGGACGCATTACACGCTGGAGCCAAACCAAAAAGAGAGATTCAGGGCCGATGATCCCTCTGTCGACCAGGGCGACTACCATCATTGGTGCATGGAACATTAACACCATGTACAGAGCCGGGAAGGCAGCGCAAGTGTCAGCCGAGATGTGCAGATACAATATTAAAATGTTTACATACTATATCAGATGCTCTATTAGCATAAACCTGTGTACGTGATTACAAGTAGAAGTTTTCATAGTAGAGTTCTGTAAATCTGCTGAAAATCAAAGAGGCTTTTGATTTAAAATGCACAGTGGGTGAAACATGAGGAAATTAATAGAATAAAATAGAATAGAATAGAAACACATTTAAGCAAAGAACAGTAGAATGCAGCCACATTAAAGCACATGAATAGAATAGAATAGAATAAAGTAGAGTACAATGGAGCCACATTAAAGCAAATGAATAGAATAGAGTAGAATAGAACAGAACCACATTTAAGCAAACAAATAGAATAGAGCTATATTTAAGTAAAAGAATAGAATAGAGTAGAAAAGAGCAGAATAGAATAGAACCACATTTAAGCAAATGAATAGAATAGAATAGAAAAGAACAGAATAGAGCCACATTTGAGCAAATTAATTGAACAGAGCCACATTAAAGCAAATTAATAAAGTAGGATAGAGAAGAATAAAACAGAGTACAGTAGAGCCACATTAAAGCAAATGAATAAAACAGAATAGAATAGAGTACAATAGAATGAAGCCACATTTAAGCAAACAAATAGAATAGAACCACATTTAAGCAAATGAATAGAATAGAGTAGAACAGAATAGAATCACATTTAATTAAATGAATAGAATAGAATAGAGTAGAATAGAACCACATTCAATTAAATGAATAGAATAGAATAGAACCACATTCAATTAAATGAATTGAATAGAACCACATTTAAATAATTGAATAGAACCACATTTAAGCTAATGAATAGAATAGAGCCACATTAAAGCAAATTAATAAAGTAGACTAGTGTAGAATAAAAAGAGTACAGTAGAGTCACATTAAAGCAAATTAATAGAATAGAATAGAATAAAATAGAACCACATTTAAGCAAATGAATAGAATATAGCCACATTAAAGCAAATTAATAAAGCAGAATAGAGTAGAATAAAGTACAATAGAATGGAGTTACATTTAAGCAAAAAAATAGAACACAAGAGTAGAACAGAATAGAACCACATTAAATTAAATGAATAGAGTAGAATAGAACCACATTTAATTAAATGAATAGAATAGAATAGAACCACATTTAAGCAAATGAATAGAACAGAGTAGAATAGAATGACATTTAATGAAATTAATTGAATAGAATTTAAGCATTTAAGCAAATTAATATAATAAAATAGAATAAAACAGAATAGAGCCACATTAAAGCAAATTAATAGAATGGAGCCACATTAAACCAAATTAATAGAATAGAGCCACATTAAAGCAAATGAATAGAACAGAATAGAATAGAACAGAACCACATTAAAACAAATGAATAGAACAGTGTAGAATAGAATAGAACCATGTTTAATCAAATGACTAGAATAGAATATAGTAGAATAGAACAGAATTATATTTAAGCAAATTAATTGAATAGAATAGAATAGAATAGAATGTTTCAGCAAATGAATAGAATAGAGCCACATTCAAGCAAATGAATATAGTAAAATAGAACCATATTTATGCAAATGAATAGAATAGAACCACATGTAAGCAAATGAATAGAATAATATAAAATAATCACATTTAAGCAAATGGAGACTGCAGAGATGAGATGGGTTAGAGGGGAAAACATCAAGCATATTTTAATATCATATTTTATATTGTCTCTGGGCCCAATTCTTTCACTCATTCACTTTTTCAGCTTGAACAGTAATGGCAGTGAATTAGAAAGACAAATTGACCTTCCTGTCAAGTCCTACTATGTTCAAATGAAATGTGAAGCCTTTATAAGAGTTTCTACTTTTATTGTTAAAATAAATCAGTCTTCTCTCCACTGCCTTGTAGGAAGAAGAATGTTTTTACTCCTGATCTAGTACTTCACCTTTTCTTCTCACCATCAATAGCTGTATATTATTCCTTCAGGCCATTTAGACAAACAACAATCTTAGGCTTTATGGATGTAGCATTTAAAACCTGCACTATTTTAGAATGAGTTTCTCACAGCATTACAAAACTTACCATAAGTGTGGATTTTAAAACCATTTGTTACTGTGCAGTGTAGAGTGTAGACTACTGTCCTGGAGCATTTGTTTCCAGTCTTCATCTAGCACCAACATGCTGTTCCCCACCTTCACCTAACACACATTTACAGTTATACATTTGGTTACAAGTCCTGTCCAAAGACTTATTGGTGTAACATTGTGTGCTCCCCAGAAGGGGAAATAAAACCTAGTAGTGCTATGCAGAGAACAGCTGTGGTACCCTCTACACCAGCGGTCTCTAACCTTTTTTGCGCCACGGACCGGTTTAATATCAGAAAATATTTTCGCAGACCAGCATTTAAGGTGTCGCAGGTAAAAACAACAAAATAAAATTATACGACCAACACAAAAACTGTGCTATTTTGTAAATACAATAAAAATTGTGAATCCACTGTGTAATTATATGAAACTTTTTAGCAGTGTCTTTCTGAAATGTGCTAACAACAATCAGAGTAATGTCGTCCTCTGCCCTTCACGTGCTCTGGTCACTATGGTAACGCGTAAACGGTCCTTTCAGAAAGTTTTCAGAGCTGTTGTGGTGATCTCTGGGTTTTCTGCCATGACTTTCATCCAGAATACCGGCAAAGTTGATGGATTTAGATCGAATGAAAGAAAAAAAAAGTTTTAATATTTTACAAGATATGCTCTACGGCGCGGTACCGGCCCAGGGCCAGGTCGAAATGCTCTACGGCCCGATAGCGGCCCGCGACCCGGTGGTTGGGGACCACCGCTCTACACTATACCAACACCATCTGATACACTAATGCCAACCAAATAAAGACTTCTGAAGATGCTCAGAGGGAATTCTATAGAAAACAGAGAGGTTTGATGTGAAATGAGGAAAACTTGGTCTTTGACATCTTTACAGAGGTGCCAATAGAAACCAGGCATCACATCACAATTTTCCAAAATGACCTACATACATAAACATGTAATGTCTGTAATGTAGTTTTTACATATGGATGTGTATTTTTGTTTTACTACACCCTCATCTCGATCAATGAACTTTTAAAGCTACATTTTAGGTCAAAACTCCATCTCAACTCAACTCCATTACGGTTGGAGTTACACCTCTCCAGAAGGTAGGGTTGCCATCCACTCTGCTATTTAAGACCTGTTTAACGCATAAAAGTTGCATTATTATAATAAACACACAACTATAAATTCTTCATTTATAATAACTATTTTCAGTCAAAACTAATAAAAGATATTTCATACATCCAAACTGATATTGCTAAAAAATTATTTAACCTAATTAAAATGCTACCAGACACAATCAATATTTTAGCTCAGTATCAGAATCAGTGATAAATATTTCTTGCCAGTTGATCTTGGTGATAATTCCTTTGAGGTTCTACATGGTCACAATCAGGACCAAACCTTGCAACTCAGAAAAGAAACATTCAATTTACGTTAATGAAAATGGAATTTTAATTCGTTTCAATTAGTCCATTCATAACAATGATTTAACACAACGTAAGTGGAAATGTCAAAATGTGCAAAAACGAATAAAAACATATGATGATACTAATTCCTTATATGAAAGCAGACTATGTGTGATGATATAGATGTTCTCAACTAGACATTGACTGAATCTGCTGCATATTCTGGCTAATAACTTTAAACAACAGCAATAAAAAACATCCAACATTCTCATCAAAATGCTTTAAGAATCTCAATAAGCCACTTACGTGTAACAATAATTTGGCGAAACCTGGATCAAGAAGTAGGGATGACCTTTTAAAGTTTCTTTAGTGCTCCATCATCCCCTCCTCCACCCTTGACCTTTGCTGGTATCTTGGTATTGATTCATTTTGCTTGTCCGATTGTGGTCTCTGCCCATTAGACTCGATATCGCTTGTGAGCATTACAACTCATCACTCAGAGGCTTTAACCCTCTAAGCTTTAGCAAAGTCCGTTTTATTGACGCTCTGTCCATAGAGCTGCAGGGTCTACTTCCCTCCGTTCAGATCACAGCACTGCAGTACGTGAACAGTGTGCAAATGAAATTGCTAATATCAAATCAAACTGCACTATTGTTAGATGCCTGACTGACAGTTATCCTAATTCAGGTTTACAGGATTGCAGAAACTCAGTCTTGCTTTAACTTGCCTTTTTGTCAATCTGCCCTGAGCTCTTGCCTGGGATTTCTCCCTTTGCTTCTCACTCAGGCCTCATTTTTACACATCCACCCTTTCCAGCCAGTATCTAGCGCACATGTAATTGTTGGTTAGGAGCAGGCTTTTTAAGCTTTTAGTACCCTTCCATTAACATGGGCATAGCACATTCTCATACTACTAGACATACATTCGCTGTCAGTAATATGCTTTCAACAGAACCACTATTTATATCTCCACTGTCGTACAGTATTTGCAAGCCTCAACCTCTACATTCAAACCTCTTCTGCCCCAATGTGAGCAGTTTAAAAAATAGCTTTCAGCCATGCCCAGCCTTCCCTTGACCTTTGCTTCACTGTCTTTTTAAAAGAACCATTAAAATAGCAAATAGCAGCCAAGTTTAATTTGCGCCTTGCCTCATGGCATGAAATTAATTGGGTCAAAAAATGCCTCGTCAGAGTGAATCAGTGCATGAGGGGCTTTAAAAGCTTTATTTTATTATACATGAGGCGGCAAAAAACTTCCCCCACCATGTACATAACACACAACATGCTTAGATGCACACACCTCACAGATGCATGGAGTCTTGACAAACACTTGGACGAATAATTAAAAGAATAAAATCAAATATTAAAGATATAAAGTGCTTTTAAAAGCTTCATGGTGTTTATTAATGTACTACAAGCTTAGTTTTGATTCATTGCTTAGGAAATGGCTAAGGTAGTACTTGAGTGACAGTTCACTTATCAGCAGTCTTTTGTCTTGTGTCTTGGAGGCTAAAGACGGTGAGTGCAGAAATGAATTCGGCGTGGGTGTATGACGCACCCCTAGGTGAGCATGCTGACAGGCTAGACAGACAGCCACAGTGTTTGCCATTAGCTTAGAATAGTCAGTCAGTCAGGCGGTCCCTGTGGAGAGGCTGTCACACCGCCGGGGACGAGAGCAGTGCATGCTGCCCACGCAGTTACAGGCCTTCTCTACACATACAGCACAGCTAATCCTCACCAGAGAGATTCAGGGAGTACTGCAGTTATGGATACTAGCCGTCCAGCATAGGTATTACAACACATTTTGAAATCAGCTGCCTCGAACTCAACAGAGGAATGAAAAATATTAGAAATGAACATACTGTGAAAAGCACACAAAGCAGTGGTAGCCTAGACATTAGCAATCTGCCCTTATAAAATAGTCCTGGCCCGGGTATCACTGAAGAAAACTTTGAGCATGGTACCGCCCCACTACACTGCTTCACGAGTGGATGGGTTAAATGTAGACGTCACATTTTGTTGGGATCCACTTTGTGTGATGGGGGTGTTCACAATGGCAAATAGCCCATTTTGACAAATAGTCTAATTATTATTACAAATTTGACAAATCTGAAATAACCACCGGGCCGCGGACTGCTACCGGACTGTAGAGCATTTCTTAGCGGGCCACTTTTTAAAAAATACGATCTAAATCAGTAGCATCTAAGTATGTTCGAGACATCAACTTTGCCAGTATTCTGTATGAAAGCATGTGAGGGGCAGAGGACAACGTTACTCTGATCGTTGTTAGCGCATTTCAGAAAGACACTGCTAATAAAGTTACATAATTACACCGTGGATTCACGTTTATTATTATATTTACAAAATACCACAGTTTTTGTGTTGGTCGTATCATTTTATTTTGTTGTTTTTATCCACAACACATTAAATGCCGGCCCGCAAAAATATTGTAAAGAGTCTGTTCCGCTTCTGTGTGGCACACCCACTGCTGACACACATGTTCAGCTGAAAACATACAGTCTGTATAATCTCTGAATAAAAACCAGAAACCAAAGGTCACTCAATGACAAGTGTTGGGTAGAGGGGTATAAATTCAGCATTGAGAGTGGTGATTCAGCATTGGCATTGCAATTTAGTCGAAGACCTGGCTCGGTCCATTACCAGCAAACTGGCCAATTGTGTAAAATCGTGAAGAATGCTTCATCGAAAATATCAGCATCTGTGACATGCCCTAATCTTTTCATGCCTGAATAAATGGCCCATGATGTCAAAGCTCCGTTCAGGCTGCCTCTTCCCCTCATCCAATCATGAAACATCTATTGGAAGCAGCTGAAATCCATCCCCTTCCTCCTTCTGCCTTATGACAGCACTGTAAAGAGCTCCTATAATAGTCAATACTTCAAACCCAGCTGTAATTACACCTGAAAAAACATACATTTCTTTATTCTCACAAATGTACACTACTGCATACCAGCCCTTTGTCAACCCACGAGTTACTATAAGCAAAAATACTTCTTACTATGAGTAAAAATCAATATATTTTACACATGCCATTCAAAACCCATAATAGTCAGCATCACTGCAGTACAAGCAGAGGATCTTGGAAGTCTATTCAGATAAGAATTCCACTTGACTTGAGTTCTCAGGGTGCTAATTTGTCTTTTTCCCCAATTTGCCTTTTAAAAAGGACCTTTTAAAAGCCAAACTCTTTCACCAAAAGCTCAGAGAGAGCTGAAAGCATGCCGCGACAGCTGCCATGATTGGTTCCTGATGTCAGAACGCTGAGCGGCCTCGTATCAATGAGCCTCTGTGAAGTCAGCCCTGAAAAAGACCGGACTATAACTCCAAAGCAACATTTAAAAACCTCAGTGCTGAGAACAAATATGGCTTCACTGTCTTGTTATTTTGACTTCTGTGTTTCACAGTGATAACTGCAAGCTCTTTCTGTGCTCAGGAAGTAGCAGAGTCTGCATCAAACTCTGCCTGCAGCCAAGCAGGAAATTGTCTGTGTTCAGAGCATAACCAATAGAATAGAGATTCTCCTCCAGGAGCCATCACACACCCCTGATCACAGCGTAACCCCTTCCACGCTAACCACGCAGAGACGGTTCTGAGAAGCTCCATCAGGTTTTTTTTATCAGGCCTCTCTGCATGTACAGAAATACTTCATGAGATCAGTTGATAAAAACCCTTTAAGAGCCACAGAACAAGTCAAACAGCTACATCAGTTTGAGCACTCAAGTAAATCTTCACAGATTTAATTAGCAGCAAGACAGACTGAAAAAGATGATCCACTTGTTTGCTTTCCAAAACCAAGTCTAAAAAAATCATTAAAAGATACAGTGGATCTTTGACAGGGCAGTCACAATGCAGATCCACTCTCATTTCAGATCCAAAATAATTCACAGGTGTTTCTGCACATTCCAGTGTGAGAAGAAGACTCAACGCTGAGTCTAAAGCAGGGATGTCAAGCTCCGATCCTAGAGGTCCAGCAAAGTTTGGTTGTTTCCCTGGCCAATTGACAGATTTAGTTAGTGTGTTTAAGGAGGGAAACTACCAAAATGTGCTGGACACCGGCCATCCAGGACTGACTTTGGACACCCCTGGTCTAAAAGGATGTGAAGCTGCTGAGAAAAGAGGCAAGCAGAAGAGGCATAAGAACTAAAACACCCAAACTGGCCATCTGAGAAGTGGAGGAATGGCAGAAAAACTGTAATCGAGCCTCTGAAAAAAAGTTGTAATTAAAGACGATTAATGTTTCTGCTGAAAATTGGTAACCTGTATCCTGAAGAGAAAGTACGACTGTAACTTTTGTAAGAACTGCCCTTTTTCCAGACAAAAAACACTTTCATAATTAGAATTATTTGCAAAGGATATTTGCTTAATGAACTGTACTTAAACAGGCATTTTAAAAAGCTTGCACAGATATAAGCTGTTAAAAAAACAATTTTAAAATATGAACTGTACAAACTAAGTCACTGGAAGCACCTTTAAGTTATATGACTATGACATGTTTGGATTTAATCATTTCATGACAGAACAACCATGAAACCTTTTATAAATTCTTTGTAAAATAGTTTTTTTGCATATTAATTCAAAAATAATTACAAATATTTTAAATTGATTTAAATAAATAACAAATGTGGGCAAAAAATTGGGCAGCCATAATGGTTAGAAAAGTGGGTTTGTGACCGAAGGGTTGCAGGTTCGAATCCCGCCACCGGACAACATGCTGAAGTGCCCTTGAGTAAGGCACCTAACCCCCTACTGCTCACCATGTACGTCGCTCTGGATAAGAGCGTCTGCCAAATGCTGTAAATGTAAAATATTTTTATTACTATTTTAATCATTTATCCACATATATTCATTTAATAATGATACCAAAGTAATGTATAGTGACGCAAGTTTAAACAGAACACATTTATTTAGATCAAATATTTTTATTTGCAGTATGAAATGATTTAGAGAAAGTGAACCTTATTTACAGAACTTTGTAAAAAGCTTCATTCTGTAGAATAATAAAACTAATCTCTATAACATGAGGTGCAAAGCAAAGTACCGGTATATAAAGCAGCCAAAAGAAACAATGCAGATTCTCTAAAACAAGAACAAACAATAGGAGCCGAGAGTTAAGTGTTTGATTCTACAAATTCTCTTCTTTCAGGTCCTGAAGAGTTGTATCAACTGCATGATACATGAATAATCCTTTTCATTATTTTTCAATATGTGAGCCGATGTACTCTGAATTCTAAATATAAAACAAGCTCAGTAAATTTTTATACCAAAATTTCAGCAACATTTTTCTATTACTCAATGGTAAGCT
Organism: Lepidarchus adonis; assembly: GCA_037576955.1. Classification (NCBI taxonomy): domain Eukaryota; kingdom Metazoa; phylum Chordata; class Actinopteri; order Characiformes; family Lepidarchidae; genus Lepidarchus; species Lepidarchus adonis. The sequence goes on from JBBIGC010000024.1 coordinate 12,547,003, forward strand.
CACCGGCTTACAACTTACGTACTGTTGAAAAAACGTTAAATATTCATAACGATAAAACACATTCCCTTTTAGTGATTAGCTCTCCATGACTGCTTTTATGTAAGTAATTTACTGACACCCTAAGAGACCTGTTCATTATAAATAATAACCTTTTCATCTTTCACATTATCGAGCATAGCTCCACAGCCTTCCATTAGACTATTCATTACAAACATCCTCCAAGTTCATCCTCGCTATTAAAAGCATCTGCAACCTGAGACGAGTCTCTTCTCTTCAGCTCCTTTGTTGAGAGCGTATGCCAGCCAAGCACAAATGGTAATCGGTAGGAAGGGATTACTGCACAGAGTAAAGCAGAGCACATTCAGTCTTTATCGAGCTCCTTTCAGGATTCTGTGCATCAAAAGGCACAAAAACAATGTCAAATTTGCCAACACTCTGATGTGACGAGGCAGGAAGGAGCTGCATGGAGAAGATGCTCCAGTGCAGGGCCACGGATGCCTGTCAATTCTGCAATAAACATGGAGAAACTTGCAATGTCGGTGAAGGCTTATCTTATAGTCTGACAGGTCCAGGAGGCTTAAAACACATGACTGCATGACAGCACGTGTGACCACAGACAGATAAGCCTAGAAGATGACAGGGTAAACAAACTCATGACACACAAGCCCCAACAAATAGCAACTCTGAAACTCCACAAAACAGAACATAAAATTGGTTTACCACACAAAACACACCAGCTGGAGTCGATATTTACACATCCTCACTTTTTGCAGATGATTGTTACAGATAAAACAGTGAAAATTAATTTCTATTTATTGGCTGCTGCGTTTAACTGTGGCTATCATATTCCCCCATGCAAAGGAGGATAGACATTTGGCAACTGCTACTGCTGAAAAAAGATGTGTGTAGGTCAATAACTGTGAACTCCAAATGGTTTTTAAAAGGAGTCTTTTGTCACAACTAGAAGGAAACCTTGGTTCAGTGGTGGGGTCTGTCTCACAGCTGTTGATCACAACACAACACAGCACTGCAACTTGAGTAGCTCCATGGGGAGTCCCGCTAAATCAAGTCACTGGCATCACTAAAGTGCTAAAAACGTCAGATGAAATAAACAGAAACACATGAAGTCTCATGGGTCTCACATAGACCAAATAAATATAACTCTACAAATAAACAGCTCACTGTTGAACATGGTCCCAAATGTGTCCTGTATCTCATAAAGGGAATATTCATAAATGTATTTGCAAGGCCCCTGTGCAAGCGCTTATAAAGTCAACATGATGAAATACAAACATCAAGTGCATGAACATACACAAGTACATATTTTCAAAGAAATTGAACCCTTCATATTTACTTCAAAGTGCTTGGCATTTCTCACAGTGTATGACTGAACAGTCTTTCTTTAGACAAGAGTTATTCTCAATTAAACCACCAAAAGTCAATGATAGACATGTAATAAACCCCCTTTCATCCCCTTTTCATATTATATATATACATATACACACACACACCTTTTTTGGGGCTGGATGATAATTCTCAATGTGGACAAATTAGTTTAACACCCTTCCATTTAGCATATCTTTAATTCAGATTCATCCATTCACATTTATGATGTGCTCCTCAGCCATGCCTGCTTTACCTTAATAGCTCAAGTCCAGTCCTGCCACCAAAAAATGCCATGGAGAAAACTCCATTAGTCTATGCACAGGTAAAGACCAGTGCAACTCACTTCTCAGACAATCCGTGCTTCAAAGCTGCCCACCTCAGATACAGGTTCTGCCTCATGAAGAGCTGTGAAGGATTCTCCTTCTGTGTGGAAGCTTCAGTACCTGCAGCTGGAACGGAGGTCAGGAGGTAGAAGGCCAGATGGGGAGAGGATGGGCCTCTGTGTTGAACACATACTTATCCAAGCTGATCAGCTCAGGGTCGTCAGAGAACAGTAGGTACAGGTACTTTAAAGTCTCCCCAAGAAAGAAGCTCTCCATCTTGTCCCTGGGGCCAGGGTTCACTGGGTCACGCACATTTCCAATGGAGGTGTAGCCACCAGTAGGGACCTGACACAGAAAAATGTGGAAACACAATTGTACATTAAAATACAATGCATTAATAGCCGTTACAAAGGTCTTAAGAAAAAAAAAAGTCTTTCAATTAAAAGAAATAAAATAAATTGTCTTTCAATTAAAAAAAAATAGTTGACTGATAAAAAGTTGAATAAGGAACCTTTACTTAATTTACCTTTTAATTTTACAATAAAAGCACTTTCACTGAGTAGGACAATAGTTGAAACAGTCTTAATGGGTAGTGCACTAGTTGAAATAGTCTCAGTGAATAAAATAGCAGACAATCTCAATTAGTAATGCAGTAAATGTACTTTCAGTAAGTAGTACTTTAGCTCAAGCAGACTCAATGATGAGGACCAGTTGAGATAGTTTCAGTGAATTGTACTTTAGCTGATTGCAGTGCAATAGCTGAAGTAGCCTAACTGAGCAGTACAACAGGTGAAACAGCCTAAAGGAGCAGCAATCTATGCAATCACTCTTAACAGTGCATTAGCAGAAGTAGACTCAGGGAAGACTGTACTAGCAGAAATAATATAAGTAAGCATTGCAATAGCTAAAAAAAAAGTCTTAGGGAATAGTGCATTTTCTGAATTTACTGTATTTTCAGCAATAGTGCTTAAGCTCCCCTCAGGCTAGTTTAAATAGTTTCAGTAAGAGTGCTGAAGTGCACTAGATGATGATAATTGCATTAAGTAGCAAACTAGCAGACAAAGTTTTAAAAAAGCACTAGCCGAAGTAGATTCAGTGAGTAGTAGACTAGCTGAAGTATAATCAGTGAGTAGTAGACTATTCAGTAGAGTAGCTGAAGTATATTCAGAGAGTAGTAGACTAGCTGAAGTAGATTGAGTGAGTAGTACACTATTCAGTAGAGTAGCTGAAGTAGATTCAGTGAGTAGTACACTTCAGTAGAGTAGCTGAAGTAGATTCAGTGAGTAGTAGACTATTCAGTAGAGTAGCTGAAGTAGATTTAGTAAGTACACTATTCAGTAGACTAGCTGAAGCAGATTTAGTGAGTAGTACACTATTCAGTAGAGTAGCTGAAGCAGATTCAGTGAGTAGTACACTAATCAGTAGAGTAGCTGAAGTAGATTCAGTGAGTAGTACACTATTCAGTAGAGTAGCTGAAGTAGATTTAGTGAGTAGTACACTATTCAGTAGAGTAGCTGAAGCAGATTCAGTGAGTAGTACACTATTCAGTAGAGTAGCTGAAACAGATTCAGTGATTAGTACACTATTCAGTAGAGTAGATGAAGTAGATTCAGTGAGTAGTACACTATTCAGTAGAGTAGCTGAAGTAGATTCAGTGAGTAGTACACTATTCAGTA
>JBBIGC010000024.1:12592224-12604793 GCA_037576955.1 Lepidarchus adonis
TGTGGGAGAGAGAGAGAGAGAGAGAGAGAGAGAGAGAGAGAGAGAGAGAGAGAGAGAGAGAGAGAGAGAGAGAGAAATTCTGTGACTAACAATTATAAAGCTAATCTGTGAGCAGGCGGTTTTTACAGTCAATATCATTAATATGTTTATAAATACTTCCTCAGCTCCATTTAAACCAGATAACAGGCTCTGCAACATGTTCCTGCAGTTAATACCATTGCACTTGTGGTGTAAACCAAAGCAGGAAGGACTCTGGGATATGAATAGATGCAGCATAGCTCAGCTCTGTGATTAGCTCGGTCACTTTTTCTCTCCTGTGAGGAGTTACGAGCTCTAATACATGCAGTACCCATGCTCTGGTACACTGATCAGCCCTGCAGTGTTACAGATCAGCTCCTATTCTGTCATTGCCTCCATAGGCACCACCCATCACCTGCACCTGAAAATGTTTATTTGATATAGCACATATTCATTACAGTGCTGTATTGTACTGGTTAGCATAGCATTAGCAACTGTGCATGTTTTAATTTGAATTTACAGATCAGCCACAATAACTTCCTAATATTGTGTATGTCCCTCTAATATCGCACATCCTGGGGCTCCCATTAATGTGTCGCTGCTTCACCTGTGATGTAGCATACACAGTTTATATGATTCTTAATTGTGTTTCCTGCTTCCAAAACATTCACAAACTGACTATTTACTTGCTGCCTTGACTGATGCCATTGTAATAGAAAATTAATGTTATTCATTAACCTGTTAGGGGTTTTAATGTTGTGGCTAATTGTCTATATTCTAAACACTGTTTTGAAGTCATTTATTTTCTTCTACAATAAAGACTTTAGGTATTTTGCTCAGAGAGTGCATGTTAGGGTTTCATTTATCTTTGCAAGTACAAAATGACAAACTGAAATAAAGATTAAGGTGCATTGATCACAATGTTTTCTATAATTATTGTCAATTTAATTTAAGTCAGATAAGCAGAAGGTTCATTTGTTGGACATACTTGTACAAGTGTATTAACAGCCAAGTAATCCCTAATTACAACTTGCTTCTTATAATTCTAGTTCAAATTTTTGTTTTGAGTCATTCTCTAATGCAACAGAATCAGTTAGCATTAGCATATTCTGTTTTCTTAGTGCTGGGTTTCCTTTGAAGGCAATGACAGTAATAGCATCATAATACTATGAGTGAGTACTTTTGAAGCTTTGGAGGGCCAAAGGGAGGGTCTCTGAGTTGGGTAAAGGGGCCCATCCTCTTCTAGGCAGGATGGAGATTGGGGTTGAGGGGGTAACATGTATGGAAAGGTCATGGGGTGCAGGCAAACTTAAGAGATAATACTGTCCCCACCTGGTCACATTTTGTTGAGATCTGATGAGGGAAAACAAATGATAAAAACATGCACATATAGACAAATACAGAAATACACAGATGTAAGCAGCTTGACAGACAGAGAATAAGCATTAGAAGCAGACACAGCTGTAAAAACAGTGTAAAGAAAACAGAAATCATACATCAACAACATTTAAGCTCAATACTGCAGTGGAAACAGCTATGAAATAACAAAAAAAATTATTACGTAAAGCATACGCAACAGTAAAACAAGTATCTAACTAACCCAATGGTAAGCATAAATATTGAAGTTTTTAAAACCTGGGTGCTGATGTGTTGAATTGTGGGTGATATTTAAAAACACTTAGCACAATCCATATATTTTTCTGTTAAAAACAAGATTGTTCCTTTTGTGGTCTGTGTCAAATACAGAGAATGCTAAGTTACGTTTAGCTAAGTTAGCCTAATGCTAACACCACAATATTTTTAACTGGCAAAAAGTCCATTGTTTTCTGACAGACCCACATTTTCATTTTAATTAATTCGTAAAGCTCCATGATTCAAAGGGTCAAATATTTCATTTCAAAAGTAATTTCTCTTATGTTTATAAGAGTTTATATTTAAACCTGTTTTTATCTGGTCTTTGTTGTGATACTTTGTTATCCGGCTACTATTGGAGTCGCGACATCTGATCAAACCCGGCATTTATCAGAAACGGGCGTCAGTAAGAGACAGGGTATTATTAGAAGTCATACGGTAAATATATTCAGTGTTAGCTTTAGTGTTTGCGCGTATGTGTTTTGTTGCTTAATACAACCATTCAAACTGCACATGCCTGCAATTAATTGCAGCAACCAACCCAAATGATATACACTGATGATATCAAGATTTTTAAAAATTAAACAATAGTTCTCAAGGCTCTTCAGATTTGAAGTGTTGTCACCAGTATCCAATTATATTGCCCTATCTTCCAGGCCTAGAGTGTTCTGCTCTGACAAAATAGAGAAGAATTACACCCAGGTTTTCTTTATGTAGGGCAGTAGGGCTGAAATATCTACATAAAACACCATTGACTTGACACTAGTCCATGTTATTTTGGTCGACATTACCACCATCTGTTGTGAAATCACTATTGCCCAAACCATGCAGGGAATAACTCATAATGGACGCACACAACACACAGTCATAAAAACATTGTCTATTGCATCCTCTGACATAAACAGCACCACACAGGCCAGTATCAGTATAATGATTAAAACATATATAATGCATGAAATATACAATACGATAAATAAAAATATATGATAACACAGCCCTAATTCAAAGCAACAGTAGTGTAATTAAAAAAAACATAAATTTTACCACCCATACACGACAGCATGGTGGAATGATGATGAAAAGACTACTGATGAAAAGACATACTGCCATCTACTCTGTGTTTAGAACAGACTCTGGGAAGAATAACTCAGATGTAGAAAAACAAATAGAGTTACAAAGAAGGAAAAAAGCAGGCAGTAACAAATGCATACCCCATGAAGCTCCTGAAAGCAGTACAAAGAAGAAAGAGGATGCCAGAGGCATAGAGAAAGAGAGAGAAAGAGAGAGAGATGAAGAAAGACAGAGAAAAAGAGACACAGTCAAATGAAAATACACTAAAGCCAACAGGAAAGGACATGCACTTACTATTAAACAAGTATGAAAGATACAGAACAGGAACAATTTCAGCAGAGCAATAGTTTTCTGCTTTTACAAAAAGACAAAATGAAAGTCAGACACATCAGTTTCCTAAAGCTGCAGGCTTGAGCGGGCGCACAGTACACCTCAAAGAGGCCTTTCAGTGTGTGGATTTTATTATTTTTTTGCAATACACTCTTTTCCACATTCCCTAAATGTATTCCATCAGCCAAGACATGAGGCCAACGAGAAACAGAAGCTCAAAGTCAAACACAAAGTTTACAAAATAAACACACTTATTCCATTTATGATGCTGTATGATATACTGGAATCAGGTGTCAAGATTAATGTCATCGCTGTTTTGGCTTTGATAACTTTCTAGTATTTGTACGGTATTAAACCTACAGTATGGGACTGATTCCAACAATAAGACCAGTATGCAAATGAAGCAAAAGTAAAAGGAGCTTATAAAATGTGCTTATGTTGACTGAGATTTCATATTTGTGGTTATTTGAGAGTTATTGTTTTACACAGTGTCAAATGTCACAATTTAAACTTTTAACTTCTAACTGTCATGGCCAGCAATACTTTATTATATTTTTACGTTAGCATAAGCTTATTTGACTCAAACTATCGTTAAGCAAATCAAGTAGGGACAAAAACATGATCAGACGTCTTGATGTGGTTTTAATTTGTTTGATTCAGATGTGGGTCAGTCTTTTTTTCTCTTTCGCAAAAAAATTTGCAACTCCAAAAACTGTAAATGTACAAGAGAAAGAAAACTTAACTTATAATGTAAAATCATTTAATGCCTTCAATTTTGTGGACCATTTTTTAGATTCTGGTCTATCCATTATCATTTTTGTGCAACTGTTTTTTTCATTTTCAAATTCAGTGTAAAAATGATTACATAAGGTTGTTTCCCACAGCAATGAAAAATGGCACACAGCACAAAATTGACGATTCTGTTTTAAAATGAATGAATATTATTTTAAAAACATTACAGTTATAATAGGCATACTGAATGGATTATTTTATACACAAATGCACATCATGTTTAATATCATTTTAAATATTCTTTATTTGTTACTGACCCATGTGCAGCCATGACCTGTTTTTTTTAATTGCGATTAATGTGTTAATGGTAATAGCACAGATTTGAAGATAACCCCCTTTTAGTATAGGTCTAGTTTGCTCTGTGCTAAAATGGTGGCTACAAAGTTTTATTCGTTATAAGGCACACAACATTTTTAAAAAAGGCATCAAACAAGTCTTGGCGAAGTGCATTCAGGCTAAGGGGAGATTGTGCAGATCTGATTTTTGGCTGAAGCATCTCTTTAAAGTTCTCATGTTTTGTCTGGAGGCTTTTCAGAGTCAGCAGCAAAAAGGGGGCAGCAGCAGAAAGAGAATCTGCACAGCCAAACTAAGCCACATTTAAGCTACACCTAATGCTCATTAAATCTCACACACCCTATTAAACCTGGGTTTGTCTGGGCACTGGGCTGGTGTGTGTACTGTGCAAGTTTTTATGTTTCAGTAAATTACCACTGGCTCTAGAGTTCCAGTGAGTACTACAACAAAACTAGAGGCAGTGAGTATGTATCTGGGTGAAGCTGAGCTGTGTAAATGCTGCTGTTTGGCTCCATACCATAAGGAATAGATATGACAGTTAATCAGCAGAGCCAACCCAGGTACAAATACTGCATAATAATCCCACTGTAAATCAGGAAAAACACATTTAACACTGTCATTCTGTGGGAAACCGCACGGTCCACTCCACACCACATCTCTGTCTCCCACCGAAGTGCTTTAGAGGCGCTGGTCAAATCTCATTCTCGTCATTTTCAATCCATCGCTTTTACAGGATTTAAGTTGACAGTGTGGATTTCCTTCCTCCTCGCTACTGCTCTGACAAGTCTGAAAAGGAGTATGTACTTACGAGCAGGCGAACGCCACCAGGGCGCCGCTGACCACGATGAAGTCTAGAATGTTCCACAGGTCCCTAAAGTAGGAGCCAGGATGGAGTAGCAGCCCCAGGTCAATCATCTAATGAAGCACAAATGAAATGGAGGCTAAGAAGCAAACAATAAAGACCTTTACATGACAAACAAATCATTTCAACCAGTCATCAAATTACGCACTTATGGTTCTAAAAACGCACATGAAAGCACTATTGAATTTGAATGGGAAGGTGTCCCAGAAATGTGCCATTATTTTCTTCTAATGCCCACTGCTGAGGATTAACGCCTTCTACAATGGTAACGAGTTTTGTGCTTCAGATTTGTGGTTTCACATCACTCCACTATTAGCGCAGTTAGCAAACATGAACAATGGTTTCAATATAAATTTTTATATTTTCGGCAAACCACTAAAAGTTGTCCCATGTGTAAGTTACCACATAAATGAAATTTTTTTGCTCAGAGCAAGCCATAAAACTATATTTTCTTTTACCTGCCACAAAACTACTACTAATCTACTAATATAAATACTTTGAAAAGGTCTATTTTCTTGTTTTGCGGGATAATGTTATTGTGAGATTGCCATTATGGGAAAATGAATTTCTAATGGTCATCTCTCAATACATTATAACTTGTATATTGCAACCATAACATTAAATTAATGCAATTTTCAATGCGCAAGAATACAAATGAACAAAACTAACAAATCTAAAATCAACTATAATTAACTTTATAGACAAACACATGGGGAGCACTCACCACGAAAATGTTTCAGATATACAAGATCTTTTATAAAGAGTAGGTTTTAAGGAATACCTTTATCACCATTTCAAATGTGAACACCCCGGTGAAGACGTAATCTAAGTACTTTAGCACCTAAAAAGAAACAGAATGAGTGACATCAGTGTTGAGTAAAAATTTCATTTACTTAGTAAAACTTTTCAGCTGCTTAAAACTTAAATAAAGATGAGACCTTCCTGCAGTTCAATTTACATGATTTTGGAACCATCTTAACTTTTGTGAAACTTTGCAATCAATGCATTCAGATTACAGGAAAATAATCAAGCAAACAATGGACTCTTTGAATACTTCTGACTATTTGCTAATAATCATTTAGTAAAAGTAGCTAGTTTAGTTAACATACAGTGAAAATGTAGATTCATTCATTCATCCATCCATTTATTCACTCATATTCTGAACCTCTTATCAAAAACAGGGCTACTGGAGTCTATCCCAGAGCTCCCATAGTCAAAGGCAGACTCAAGAATTGAGAATCCTCTAGGCCTGACGACATGAAATTTTAAGAAAGCTCATTCCAGTCATGAAGAAACTTTGACAGAGAATTGAGATCCATCTTATACGCTGATTAAGCTTAATGAATAACCAAATACAGTCAATTGTAAACAGGAAGAGCAATATTCAGACAGACTGAGAAGACATGTCGACATTCTTAATTCCACTTTAATTACATTCACTGCTTGTGGCTTAACGTCACAGTGTTACCAAGCAGCCAGTTGCTGGCCAAGCGTACTCTTACTCTTTCCCAAAGGACTCTCCGGCATCCAGGCCAAGCAAAGTCATTCTGACAGAGCTCTGTGTGACAGCGGAGACAAGGGCTGCCACACCAGTGCCCTGGAGGAATATTCATTATGTAAAAGGCAAAGATTTCAAGCCTAGCCATGTTCTTGTCCTCTGTCTTCAGCTGTGAAAAATCCACATGGCTGATGATTTGATTCACTCTATTTCAGAACCCTAGTAGCTATTAAAAACGAATAAAATGAACAGTGTTTGCTTGTTTGTGTGGGGTGGTCTTGTATTCTTACATTATTCCTGGGGGCATTAGCCTGCACAGGGTCTTCAGCAGCCAGAGCAATGCTGCTCATGGTGATGACCAAGAGAATGCACATCTCAAAGTAACGCAGGTTCACCACATAGTGACACAGTCTTCGTACACTGCAAACCCACACAGCACACATTCCACATTATTATTCCAGGAATGCAAATGTCATCTACAGCAAATGTTATTATTTTTCATCATTATTTTTAAATGGATAATGTTGGTTTATTGTTTTTCATTGTGAAAAAGCCTATAAACATCATTGGCTACTTAACAGATCCTTTACAAATACATTATACAAACTCTTTAAAATAACGCTGTGAGGGACAGTTGGTAGTTTATTTTCTCCTCCAAGGATGTTGAGCTGTACAATGACTCGGTGTTGGGAGCAGTAGTGTTTCATATGGAATTGACCGTAATTAAATTGGAAAAAAATAGTAAAAAATAAACAAAAAAACACAATTATTATATAACTCATGAAAACACATTGCAAGTGCTGAAACTTAAATGAGTCTATGAGTTTTTAAATTATATTCAGATGACTCTTGGATGGATTTGATATATTTGTAAGAGGCTTTGGCGAAAATGTACTGAAGTGCAAGCTGTCAAAAGAAAAACAAAATCCATGCAAAAATTCACATTTTAAGATTGTCATACTGATATTGTGGAATATTATCTTATCTTATTCAATGCAAAATGCAATTACGTTTGCCATTATATTAGAGAAAATGGAAAATAGAATCACTTTCTCATGTGGGCTCAGGTTTTTGGACCCAACTGCATATCAGAGCAGTTCAGAAAGTGGGGAACGAAATGCTTGTATTCCTTCAAGGCCTCAAAGGTGTCAAATTCCAGTTCCAGCTCAAATTTCAGTTTTCCTTACACTTTCACACTTGATTCCGCACATGAAAGAACATGATAATTGGCTGATAATTTGGCTCAGGTGTCTTAGAGGAGGAAAACTTGACTACGCACTACTTAAGCCCTCTATGAGCTTGTCACATTTGGGTTCTCTGCACACCTACGCGGGAGGTTATCATCGAGTTTGAAAGGACAGTGTTAGACTACAGTATATTTAAGGGCCATACTCACGGGTTGGATTGACCAAACACAAACATGGAGCTGTAGGGCAAGATGTGCTTGGGAGCATTCTGATTCAGCTCATCCAAATCCTTCTTCTCCTCATTCAGGAGCAGCGTCTCACCATCTATGTTATTCACTGACATGAAATACATTCAGTCAGTACGAACGACGCATTACATAAAAACTAAATCCAAAAAACACCATTCACCTGAACAAATGTTACTTTTTTAAACAATAAACAGCAGCTTTATTTAAACAGCAATGCTTCAATCAATAATACTAAGAAAACAAGTAATACAAGTCATACAATGTGCCTTTAAGGGTACAACAACTTGTCATTGGGACTGCATGCACTAGAGATATGCCCATTTGTCCAATGTACATTTCTGCACCATTGAAGTTTGTACCTATAGACCAGGACATGCTGGGTAAATAGCTGATTTGTTGGATTAGATATAGGGAACAGAGATAACACTAAAATATGCAGGGCAGAGCGGTCCAGGACAACAGCTGGGAATTACTTTTCTAGATCAGTTTTGTACCCTGAGTAACCATATGATACATCAGGTTTCTGGAACAAACCATTCAATAAGATGTGATTTTGTCTTTTTAGGGGTACCTCCCCAGTGACTACTCATATGTACCTTTTAATGCATTCCTCATCACAAATAAGTAGTTTCAAATGTAATTTTCTTTTTAAAATACAGGTACAAAGGGTTTTTCTTTAAATCAGTACCACAAAAGAACCTGGAAAGGTCTCAGTCCAGCATTTCTGCCATACATGCAAACAGACATGCAATGTACATACCTATATTTTGCATTTGGCATAAATGCTGAGCTGTTTTGAACATAATTTCTGCTAATGTCGATTTACTTACTTACTTATAGACCTGTTCCAATCCATTCAACATGCTGAGTCAGCACAAATTCATTAGTTTATTTGAATTGGAACATCCATAATACCAACCTATTTTGGTTCACTAATGGATAAGGCAAATAACCATTTCTGTAAACAAGATGTTTGAAATGTTCTGAAGTCTTTTATGATTAAAAGAATGTATACGTAATGCTTATTTTATGTGCTAAAGGTGATGGATTACTGACTGGGGATGATGGTAGTTTCTCCGGGTGGGGCTGTAATGGTAACAGGGATGTTGACTGCAGTTGAACCAGCCCTGGTGCTATTCTTTAGATTATCAGAGTCCTCTTGTCTCTCTCGTTCCACTTTGTGGTCAGTAGGACTCTCCAGAGGGCTCTCCAACCCATCTCCTTCTGTATCAGTCAGTCTATCCCTGTAAAGCAGCCACAGGTAAAATCAATGCTTCAAATTGTCAATGGCAAGTAATGGGCTACAAATACAGAGTATTTACAACGAACAAAAATCATCTGTCCCCAAGCTTGTCCGGCTAACAAAGTAGTGCAGCTTCACCTTTGGCCTGTGGCTCTTTCTACGTTGTCCCTGCACTCATCGTAGTCAAGTGTGGATTGAGCTTTGACTCTAGGCCTGTGTCTCCGCCTTTCTCCATTACCGACTTCGCCCTCCCTGTGCCCCCGCAGTCTGTGCTCCACTTTTGCTCCATTGCCAATAGTGCCGTTACCATTGCCATTAGAGCTTCTGGCTCTGTGAGAGTGATGGCGGTGTTCCCTGTCCTCAGGGCCTTCTTCCGGGGACCTAGCTGCATGCTGGTGCCTATGTGCTCCATCTTGGCTGGAAGTGTGCTCGATGCCCCGCTGGTGCTCACGGCTGCGGCTGTGGTGTCGATGGTGGCGGCCTTCTCCCGCTTCCCCGTTTTCCCCTCTGCACCGATGGTGTTTCCTATGGTGCCCAGATGCAGGATCCTCTGTTACATCCCCACAGGGTTTTTCAGAGGTGCCATCACACTGCTCCACCACCAGGGGCCGGTCATGGTGGGCCTTCATGTCAGGCCGCAGGTGCAGAGCGGAGGACAGGCGCAGACGCTCCTCAGGCTCCAGCTCACTGTAGAGAGCCTCATTGCTGCTGCGGAGGTTGTGGCGACGAAGCTGTGTGGTGCGCTGCTCCCACACTGACATCTTCTGCAGAGAGCGCTGCTGCTCCTTACTGGAGGTAATGAAGGGCAAAATAGAAGAACATCAGCAAAAACATCCACAATCACTATGTGGCATGGAGTGGAGACCATCATTTACAGTCCAAATGCATCCACAGCATCATGATGATAAAACAATGGTTCAAATGTGAAATATGACATTCAGAGGTGGGTAGATTAACTTAAACCCTTGTTGTGTTAAAAAAAAATACTTTATACCAAAATCCAAATAGAGAATTTTCTCAAAAGAAATGTTTTATATGTGAGCTCTGCAGGGAGCAGTGCAGCACCTTGCTTAAGCGGTTCCAGGCCTGGGACTTGAACTTCCATTTGCAAAGACAAGGTCCTAATCACTAGGCCACCACTGCCTAAGTCTGGACTAAGTCCCCATGTTGTGCTGTTCTCTTGCTGTAGGTTATTAAAACCAACAGGGAGATTGTACATTTGCCTTTTAACACTAAAACTCCCAGAGAGGGGCCATTTGGCTCAACTGTACATTTTCTTATGGTGTGTAGTATGTCCCAACTCACTAAAAACAAGAAGCTCTGCAAGCGATTTTGATGGTTCTTCTGACTTCTTCTGTTGGCTCTCCATCACATGTATATGTTTCTAGTTGGCCGTGAGGGAGTGGCCTTCCTACTTCTTCTTCAACCCACACTGTGCCATCTTTTACCATCTCATGGTTGGATCTTTCTGTGTGGTCCGTGTCTCCAGCTGACCTTTCTTCTTTAAGTCAAGTCAAGTCAATTTTATTTATACAGCGCTTTTTACAACTAACGTTGTCACAAAGCAGCTTTACAGAGTTTATAGAATCCGGGTCCGAGCCCCAATAAGCCAAAGGCAACAGTGGCAAGAAAAACCCCTAATTATAGGAAGAAACCTTGAGAGGAACCAAGGCTCAGAAGGGGAACCCTTCTGGAGTTCTACTCTCTAACCCGGAACACATCTCATCACCTGAAGACGTGTCAGAGTCTGAACTTTCTTGCAAGTGAATGGATACTTCCCCACCAACCGAGTCACAAGAGTCCATGCTTTGCAGCGGAGCCCAAGACTCGACAGCAGTGCAATCTCTTGGCATCTTTGCAGCTTTTTCATACTTGTAAGTTCTTGAAGATTGTGAATTTATGTAGTAAACCATCCATTTTATTCCCAAGTTTAGCTTGTCATCAGTTCACAGCCCCTGTCCACAGTCAACTATACCACAGCCATGCTGAAGTACAGGCGTGAAGGTGAGTGACACTTTCCAATGTGCCATTCATTTACAAATGAATCGGAGCCAATTGTCAGTGATTGAGTTGTTAGCTTCAAACTCTAGTAGGGCTGAGGGGGTCAGACAAATCTGGGATTCCTAGTGTTAATTCTAAACTACTTTCTGCATAGATGGTATGATAAAAGGTACTATGGCATGAGCATCCATTGAGCTTCACTAACAGATTGATTCCCTGGTTGTTTCCTGTTTCTCCCATGAATGTGAACCTAGTTGAACATGAGTATATGACTCCAGTGTGGCAGGTTTATTTAATGACAGCAGTAAATCAGAATAAAGTACAATGAAAAGTATGATTTTGAAACCCTATCTGTACTTGCCATGATCTCTTTATTTTGGGAAAATATTTCAGGCTCTGCATACAGTATTTACAGTAATCCCCAATGTTTGCCACTCTGACTCTTCACACAAATGTGAAAGTAAGAAATGTGAGCAAAAGCAAAACACTCCAGGTCTTCCCTCCAACAAAACAGAAACAAACTCAGAAAACAAACTCAATATGATCGACTAAAATATACTTAAATGTGGGAGAGATGATTTTTGGACATTACTAACAAAAGTTCAAATCTAATCTCTTTAAAACACTGAACTGAACATAAGTAATTAGTTGCTACCCACCTCTGGTGACATTAAATTGTGAGGATGGTATATTGTAATGCTTATGAGAGTAAAAATGCAAGTGTATGTCATCAATCAGTGGCCTACAAAAATGACAAAAAAACATTTTCTTCATGCTTTTGTAACACATGCTGATAAATCAAACCTTAGCACCAGGCCAGGTCTGGCCGTAGGAGTGCCTGCAGCTGCTGGCTTATAAAGGCACCAAGAAATGCTGATTATTTGTGATAATATAATGGCTCCTGCTGACGCTTCAGTGTGGCTTAAAAGGGCGGTAAAAGTGGCTTAAAAGGGCAGTAATCACTGTCATCCTGCCATGAAATGTGCTGTACAAAAAGCGTCCTCTGGCATACTGTACCTACCTACTATAATCGCACCCAATAGATGCACCAGAGGTGGACCAACATTGGCAACAATATTTCACATACCCAAGCAAAATAGGCAGCGTAACAGATTTGCTGACATTAAAAGTATTTTTTCTATGTAGAGCCACATACAATATTAAGGCATCCCTTTGCATTGACTAACAAAATATGTTTATTTAGTAATTGAAGCATTTTATAATGAATACGCACAGAGCCCTTAAATCTGAATAAACACTCCCCTGTGCCCACACCTACTCACCAAAGCACACACACACACACACGCACACACGCGCACACACACACACACACACACACACACACACACACACACAAAAACACACACACACACACACACACACACACACACAA
>JBBIGC010000024.1:12610494-12625931 GCA_037576955.1 Lepidarchus adonis
GAGAGAGAGAGAGAGAGAGAGAGAGAGAGAGAGAGAGAGAGAGAGAGAGAGAGAGAGAGAGAGAGAGAGAGAGAGTCGTTTTGTACAGCTAGTTGACATTGGGAGGCTTCATTACAGCAGACATGCACATTGTATAATCAGCTTGGTAAATCCTTGAGCATAGAAATCCCTGTTGCTACGCTGTATCTCTTTGCAGAGGTGAGTGAGCAGGATTACGGAGGAGAGTACGGAAGGAAGGATAGTGTATATGCAATAGCTCACTGGTGATCATCTCAAACAAAAAAGCACACAAAGAAAAAAAACTACTGTGAAAAAATAAAAACGCAGGAAACCATAAATCCACAAATGTTTCATAGTAAATGTTTCAGGTTGGACAGAAATAAACGTTCTGTCATTTTCAACCTGTTTAGTTTCGATCAGCTACAACCACTGAGGCTAGCTTAGCATCTTCGCATTTTAATCTATTAACAGAAGACTTCAAGAGTATCATAAAGTCTCACAGTAGTTCAAACTGTAAGAGTAGCTTAAGCTCTTGGAGTTGTGCAAAATCCCTGGGCCCTGTGCTCTAAGCCTTTTGCAGAAATTTAGGTTCAAATTGAACATTTATCCCCATGTGTTAAGCGTCAAGCCCAGTTTATGGTCAATGTGCTCAGTAAAACACATAATGAACTTCTTTTTTTCATGCGTACACATTTAAAGAAAGGCCATGGGAAACATTGGAGGGTTGCACAAGAACAAGGGTGAAGATATTACATATGCAGATGATATTCCTCTTGATTCACAGTGGCCTGAGAAGTTTGTGGAAGTCAGGTTTGAGTCCAGTTTACTCCACCTTATACCTGGTACAACTTGTATTAAGGTCTAAAAAGACTGTTGTTGAGTGAAACTAGCCTTGAATACATAGTATAAGAACCCTTCCCATTTGAATTCACTGCTAAACCTCTCAGAACATGTGAAAATGATATATGCAGAATATACTGTATTATAGCTGCTAATTGCATGCACCATTTCTCAAAATCATGTTTTGGTGTTGTGGTCACTGAACTTCCATTACGATTTCTGTCTCTAGCTTATTGACAAACCCTGTGCCTCAAAAGTGGGGCATTAATAGACCGTTCATTCCTTAAGTTGAATTCACTTAAAATTAAATAAATTCTGCTTACAATCACCTGGGCCTCAGAGCAGTGGGTTGTCAGCAGCATTTCAGTTCTTTAATTCAGTGACTGAAGCCACTAAAGCTGCTGCTGACAGCAGGAGACAATTCCCCAGTCCATTATACAAACCACACCGGACAATTAAACACATGTTGCAACTGGGTTTCTGCACACATCGATAAGGCAGCAGTGCCCACCAGATGGTGCCTTTGGCTGAATGTAGCCCTGCGTAAGATAAATCAGCCATGGTGAATGGACCGCTGATTAGCTCTGAAAACTGATCTGCTGTCAGCTCCGCAGGGCACAGCACACTACGCAAAGTGCTATCAAAGCGTCACTGCAGGGTGGGACCCTGCTGTGGCTATAAAAAGCAACCCCTCATAGCGCGCCCTCAGAGCCTTCTCTGGAAATGAACAGGGTTCAGCAGAGTTTGTTCTACAGAACTGGAAGGAAGCAGCAGCACAAAAAATTCTTATCCTGAGAATTAAGAAAATTAAAACAAATTGTTATCCTTAATATTATGCACGTTCTTTTCAAGTCAAATACATTTCTATAGCTCTTTTTCCAACTTATATTGTTACAAAACTGAACCCCTAATGAGTAGGCCAAGCATGAGGCAAGAAAAATTCCTCAATTTGGAGGAAGAAATCTTAAAAAAAAGCAAGAGTCCATCCTTCTCTGGACAACACCAGACAGCAAGAATAAACAAGAAGAAACGCAGGAATGCTGTGTGAACTAAAAGCCTATAGCTTGGAGCAGTAGAGCCCTTATATGCATAGTATGTGGTACATGAACATTAGCCTTAGGCAGGTGAAGCAAGAGGCCTGAATTATGGGCAATCTGGTTAAAAGTACAAGAGGAGCAGTAGTTCCTAGTATACAGCTGGGCCGCAATGACTGTCAATCAATTAGGTGAGTCTAAGAGCTGTAAATATGGGGGCCTCCCCAGCAGATGTGATGCTTTACAGTGATTAGAACTCCATTAAGAAGGAAGACATCAAGATGGATCAGGCAGGTCAGCAGGATGGGTCAAGAAAAGACACAAGAGCCAAGAAAAGTGCAGTGAAAAATAAAAATAAAAGAATTTCAGCAACACAGCTGACAAGTTACGCCTCTAGAACTGTAACTTCTAATAAGGATTAAACACTACGATGCCTGGTGGCATTTATTTAAATTACTACAGTAAGTAGGCTGGCTTGCTCACCAGAGATGTGTGGTCTCTTATTTGGTTGTTGGTTTGTTACACACACTTCCACTACTCAGCGCCTACTCTCACACCCTCTATTAACTTATGTATCTTGCGACAAGGATTTTCCCACCACAAACCTCTCTTTTCCTGCTCCTTAGTCCTACCACTGGTGTTAAACAAATGGTGGAGGGTGGGGGCTCTAACTTAAAGCAGAAATTGACATATCTGCACTCATATAATCCCATTTTTTTTATCAGGTCAGAGAAATGTAAAAAGTGCCCACTCACTGTCCTCCAAAGAGCTGCATGCCTAGAAGAGCAAAAACCACAATGAATAGGAAGAGGAGGAAGAGCAAGCTGATGATGGACTTCATGGAGTTGAGCAGAGATACCACCAGGTTCCTCAGAGAGTTCCAATACCTACACAAAAGGAAAGTTTTTGAGCGTTCACCAGTTATCTAAGTCATAAAATGATTAAAAAAATATATATATTACTCATTGAACGTGTTTTATTATAATCAGTATGTGTATTGATATGTGCAACAAACTGGTGAACATACTTCGTAACTTTAAAAATTCGGAGTAAGCGCAGAGCTCTTAAAACGCTGATTCCAAATGAGGCTCCTGGCTGGATAGCAGCCCATACCACCTCGAATATGCTCCCCACGATGACCTGCACAGACCAGTGGGCCTCAGTACTGATTCAGAGTAACGCAGACAATAGAGGACAAATATGTGGTAAAAATGAATATGCGAAGGTTAAGTTTGTTTAACCACAGAATGTGGTTGTCCCTCCAGTGATGAGAAGTGGCTGTAAGTATCATAGTGGCTGCTAATGGCTGCAAGTGAGTGGGCCTCCTGGGCCCTTCTGATTCATCCAGCAGTGACTCACCCCAAAGTCAAAGCAATTGAATGAAGAGTGAAAGTAGTTCCTGGGCCCCAGGCCGTACATCTTCAGAGTCATTTCAGACAAAAAAAGACCCAGGAACACAAACTCGGCCAAGTCTAACACATCACACAAACACACAGGAAGAACACAGAACTGGATTAGCATTAGCATTGATATCGGGCATGATAAGGAATCACTGAAGTTACTATGCTCTATCAAATATACACATACAGATGTGTATATAATTTTTAAAAAGGCAACTACATTCATGCATGCTAGATCGTTTCAGTTGTACAACACTGTGCAAAAGTCCCATTTATCTCACCAGCGAAGGTCTTTAAAATGATAGCAAGCATTTTTTTTAAGTAGTTGATATGTTTTGGAAGCTGTTAGAACAGTGCAGGTTTGGTGATTATGAAACTCTTTCAGCAACAGCATTTGATTTAACCACTGATTAAGCCCAAACCAGGGAAAAAACTCTGGAAATGGTAACCTAACACATCAACATATCTGTAATGTTCACTGTATTCATTTTATTTGTATTGATTCTAATATTGGAGATCTGAAAATAAAAAAACAAAAGAACTTATCGCCTGTCTAAACAACTTACACAGTAAAATAAAACTCTTTTGCACAGTATTGTACACGTGTAGTATGGATTATGGAGTACGGATACTACTAGGTACCTTGAATATTGCATACATATTCAAAGATGCAGTTATTTATGTGTCATGCTATATTCTTAGTGAATGTAGATCAAGATGCTGTACGTACAAAGTGAATGGCTGAGCCACTCAGGCTGGTCATAGTGAACGATGGCTACACACAGTGTGTTCAGGCCCACGATGCACAGCACAATCCAGTAGAAGCTCTGGGCCTTCACCATTCGCCGAATGAAGAAACGCACCCTCTTTTCTTTCCGGCGAACATAGGAGGAGCTGTCATTCTTACTGCTTTTTAGGCTGGCTCTAGCAAAGGGAGATCCAGGGGGTGCTTTGTGATAAGAGCACAGACAGAAAAATACAAAATTGGTGAAACTTTGAAAGGTCTACAACTAAATGTTAAAATATTACAAAATCAGTATGTTCCAATTATACACTACACCCTAATGCTATTATGTGTATACTGTACACTAATTTCAATAGTATCAATATAGCTTGCACATGGGATATTAACATAATACATTAATATAGAATAGAATAGAATAGAATAGAATAGAATAGAATAGAATAGGCTTTTATTGTCATTGTACAGGAGTAAAACGAAATTGTGGGTGCTCCACACAAGCAGCGGTGTATCAACAAAAGAAAAAAGAAAAAACAATAAAATACAATTTAAGAATTTAAAATATATATAAAAAAAAGTTTTTATGTCAATATGTATTGACATAAAATCTTTTTTAATATACATTTTAAATTCTTAAATTGTATTTGTTTCTTACAAAGGCAGTATTAGGGTGTTGCTGTGCCAACATATTTGACTGTTTTTGGCAAAAAAATAAAAAAAATAAAAAACCTACATATCGTGATTACATTTTATATATCACTGTCTGTGATTTAAAATGAAATATTGCCCTGAGTATCTCAGAAAGCAGCCATGATAATTTAACATAAATAATATAAATCAGAATAAGAAGTTTGCTGCACTGTTCATCGCTGATGTGTTTAAACAGCAAAAACAAATCACATTTTTTCAGTAATAGACCTTAATGTATTTAAATTCCAACTGATTTATTCTCCTTATACAACTCTTTTGATTATTGAATATCAGTGTTTTAAACTATTTAAAAAATATGTTTAACTATTTTACACAGCCGCTTCAATAAAATGTATATATAAAAGCTTTTTCTAACAGGTGTCAGTTGGCTTAACACTTTAAAATGACTGAAAAAAGCCATCTATATGACAGAAGACAATAAGGCTATATGAATCTTAAAACAGGTTTATTTCAAGTGTCATAAAAGTTTTAAGTAGCTGTTATGTAGCTTCATATGGTGTTCATATGCCAGGGTCCAAGTCTATGACATAAAATTTATACATGAAGAATCAACTAGCAGGTTTGGCCACAGAGTGAAAAGATCCAACAAATGTGTATAAGAACTGTCTGGTTATGTTTTTAATGCAATTATCATTCACAGCCAAAATTATTTTACAGGCTGCAGCCTAGAGTTCTAAGAACATTTGGATTTTTAACACAGTAATGCCAAGGCTGCCCCCTCCAATTAGACACTCTCACTCTAAACACATTGCAGCAGCTTGAAAACCTCCAGTGGCAATCAACCACCCAAAGTGGTGATCATTTTTGATAAGCTAAGGGAGGCCTAATTTCTATATCTTAGGCCAACATATTTGGTTATTCTAGATTTTTTAAATTCTTAAAAGCAAATAAATTGTTACAACTTATGCAATGGCTAAAAAAGTTCTCTGTTTCAATTGTTGGCCCAATAATCCAAATATCCATACCTCCAGAATGTTTACAAAGAGTAACATAACAGTATTTTTTTTTTATTTTTGTTTCAAATACACACATACAGAGAGCTTTCAAAATGCTGATCAGGCCGACTACATAACTCTTTTACAGCAACAAAATAATGCTAAACTGTCCATAGATCATGATGAGAAACGTGAGACGAAGGAGCTTAGACCTGTGTGCTTCAGGAGCTTGACACCAATCATCCTTCAGCCTGAGAACCTGTAGTACTGATTATAACTAACAATAGTAAGTGCTGAGACAGCTCAGGTACTGCCAAAGAATTACCACAAAGCTAGCTAAATTAAAGAAGAGGGAAAGAAAAAATGACATCAGGCTCTTAAGTCTGTCAGAGAGCTCTTCAGAGAGACCTACCACTCTGGGCTGATGTGATGGTTTAAAGTTGGACAGTTATATCACAGCAGAATTGATACACACTAACTCCCACTCACATCTCCACTCCTGCATCACTTGCCAGAGCTAATGGGCATATCTGCACTAATCCGAGACACTTGACACACATTTCACAGCTGAAATATGCAGGAAACCCAGCATTTTATAAATGCAAAGTCTCTCCATAAATACGGAACCTTTTTCTAATCAAAGCTGGAAAACTCATGTGAAAATGTTATGACAATTTATTAATAAAAGGTTGTAATAAATTCGAATGACAATTCTGTCCTCTCTCATTCAATGTCGTTCTTTTTATGTAAACAACCACTCAAAATGTTCAAAACAATGCTTTTGAGAGTAGAAACAGTGCCATAGCAGAAATGCACTGTCAGAGGTACTAGAGGGGTCCGGTCTGAGCACTGACTCAGCCCCCTGGGACGTCCCACTCAGTTTAGGGGACTGACTGCAGGGCTTCTTAAGAGGAGCAGACACAGTTCTTGATCATGAGGTCTCATGCATCTTCCACATTTCTGAGCGTTTTGAGTGTTGAATTTATTGGTTATTATTTTACACTGTTCTTTGACTTGTGTTTTAGATTATCCTGCTTAATCCTGGTTGCCTGGTGTTTTGAACTCTGCATGTTTTTTCTGGTTGTCAATTTTGGATTCTGTTTGCTCCCATTGACTTGGACTGCTTTAGATTACCCCTTTGAAATCATTCTTTGCATAAAAAAACTTACTTGCATCTGTCACTCATAACATCACACAGTTATTGTAATATGATGCTTTAGAACTTTGTTTTTGTTAATTTGTTTAGTAGAAGGCTTTAAAAAATTGCTCTTAAAAAATAGCACTTAGATTGAAGCTTTGACAAAATGTATGTACAATACCTTGCATTTCTTAAATAGGCAACACATCTTTTTAATGTCAACTGCAGCCTCTCTAAATTATAAATACTTATAACTATACTACTGACCTCACTTTATCTGCATTAAGTTATAGTTATGTCAACTCATGTACAGCACAAAAACCTACTAACATAAAAGCAAAAATGTGCTAAAAAACAGGGAACAATAAAAATCTGAATCATGAAGCATTTGTACATCATGGATACTTGTGACAAGTTACACTAAAGTTTCACAAGTTACTACAATATTAATCTCTAGAAAAAGCATGGTTACCCATATAATGCATTCTGAAGCAATTCTTGCAAATTAATTTTATGTTTGATGAGTTGATTCACTTCCTAGCCTATAGCTAATAGCTAGACATCCAACTTATAGATTTTAGCAAATTGGATACAAGAACTGATTTCACACTGTTCTATCCACTGTTCTAGCCTCCTTCCCAGTATTTATACCTCCTCTGTTTATGATGGGAACCTCTTCATATAGCTTAATGCAGCAAGGTCAGCACTCTCTGTCTGAAAATCTACTGAGCCAGTTATGGTAGAAAGATGTCAAAGGTCAAGCCTTACCAACGGAGGAAATATCTGTGAAGTGTTCTTCTCCTTCCTCGGCACTGATGAGGTCATTCTTACCCTTCTTGACCTTGGCCCTTTTCAGCACTATACACACAGAAATACATAAAAAATGAAAGAACAACAACTACAACTGATACTGTGCTGGGCACAATGTCAAGCTAACAAGATGATTTAGCCAAAAAACATTCCTTACCTTAATGTACTTGATTAACTATGACATATTTGGTGTTTGAACTTGCTTGGCATTGGAACAACAAAGATGTGACTAACAAGTATTGGAAGTTTCATTACCCCATCAATTGACATGCAAATCATGTTCCTAGGTCATCATACACTGTACCTTTGCCCACTGTGTTAAAGATGAATAGTTTGGATGCCAATTATGTCTTACCCATGATTTTTAAGGCTGTGAAATAGATTTTTGGTCCAAATATTTGGTTTCAAAGTTTCTGCATAATTCAATTAACAAGAAACAAAATAATGCCAAGTGGTATGTCAAGTGTTTCATGGTACAGAAACTGAGTGACTTCCTTTCAATGATGATGGTGGGAACCAAGGGTTGTGATGTCTACAATGCAAATAAATCGCATATTAGCAGTGAATTATATTAATGACGGACCATCTACGATGATATACAGTACAGTATATTGATACACTTCCAATCAAAAGTTTAAGATCACTTGACAAAAGGCAAAAAAATCATATGTTGCAGGGTTGGATCTTAACAAGGTTCCAAGTAGAGCTTCAACAGCTACAAGAAGAAATTGGAGTGAGACAAAACATTTTTAAAGCATCAGTTTATTGCAAACTACGCTTAAACTGAAACAGGTTGTTTCACAGCTGATCAAAATCTTAGGAGCACATTCCTTTAAAAGACCAAATCTGTGCAGAAATGAGGATTCATTGCCATTTTCTGTCAGGTTCACACTATCATGATGCTCTAATGGCCTTATTGAAGGTGGTGAAGTTGTTTGAACTGCATAAGCAGGTCTCTCAGCTCCATCTCTGCTGAGGTGGGACACAGTAACACAGTCATTTGGAATTTCTTACATGATCCTGAAGTTATGGAACAAAACATTTCACTAGTCGGAGGATCCAATTGACTTTTCCTCAAGACACTGGACGATCCTCCACCCAGATTAAGGCCATTACTGGAGCCGACTGCAGCCCCATAACCATCAGACGCAACTGAGACTGAAGGGCTTCAAAAACAAAACATCTTCAAAGCCCTCATATCCTTGACGACCACAGATGTTTGGACTTTGCAAGAGAATCAAACATGGGACATTGAAATGTGGAAGAAAGTTTTATTCTCTGATGAGTAAAAATTTAATGATGGTCCCAATGGTTTCCAACGTTACTGGCATGACAAGCAGTCCCCACCTTTAGATGTTTTCTACACAACACAGTGGAGGAGGCACCATAATGTTCTGGGTGCTTTTTCCTTCAGTGGAATGATGAAGCTTCAGGAGGTGCAGGAGTCCCAAACAGCGGCTGGCGATGTCCAGATGTTGCAGAGAACATCCCTCATGACTGAGTGGTAACAACTGGGTTCTTCAACAGGACAACGTTACATTACACACTGCCCACAGGACAAGGGACTTCTTGCAGGAGAATAACATCACTCTTTTGGACCATCCTGCATGCTCCCCTGATCTAAATCACATTGAGAACCTTCGGGGATCGATGGGAAGGTATGTTTACAAAAATACAGAAATACAAAAATACAAAAAAACAGTAGACCCTTCATGCAGCATCTTCACCACTTGGAGAAATGATCCCACTCACCTCATGGAAACACTTACATCAAGCATGAAGTGATCAACAATAATGGTGGAGCTGCTCATTACTGAGTTCATGTTTGGTACTTTGGTTTCTGTTCTGGGAGGTTTACAGGGTTTTTTGAGACGTGGTCCTAAACTTTTGATCAGTTTCGATTAGCTGTTTCAAGTTTAAGAGTTGTTGTCAATAAACTGTTTGTCTCATTCCCTTTTCTTCTTGTAGATGTTGAAGCTCTACTTGAAACCTTGTTAAGATCCAGACTTTTTGCCATTTGAGCAGGACTGTATAACAATATAATAGTGGTAAATCTAAAAAAGATTTACAATTTTCTAGGATCCTATTATGCCTTAATCCACCTATTTTATGACCAGACACTTCTCTGGTTTGGTAAAACAATATCTCAGGCATCAGGCAATAAATTTGTTAACCTTAAAATTTCTGTCAGTTGTAAGAAGCAGTAAACCAGTAAGATGTCCAGGAGAACACGTGAGAAGAATTCTGACTCTAAGTTTGTCTAAAGAGTCATCCATCATTGTGATTTATCATAAACATTTCATTTTTCAGATATATTTTATAATCGGTGGAATTTTTCTTTAATATTTGCATATTGTTTTTGTTCCTGTTAATTACTCTCCTTTAACTGAAACAACTGATTTAATCTAGAGGTTCATGAAACTGGCTGAAATGGTGATAAATTTGAGAGGCCATCATTTTAACAGCTAACAGCTCATATCCCACTCATTACATAAACAGCACAGTTTTGAGCAACAGAGATAGAAAGATGTGTGCACACAGCAGGCCATACCTCACTGTGAGTCATCAGCCATTAGCACTCAGGAGATGCTGAGTAACTACACGCATGCATGATGGAGCACCAATCCGAGTCTTGCATTTTACCCTCTCTCCCTCTCTCTCTCTCTCTCTCTCTTTCTTTCTCTCTCTCTCTCTCTCTCTCTCTCTCTCTCTCTCTCTCTACCCCTCTCTCTCTCTCTCCCCCTCTCTATCTTCATACCCATTGCACAAAGCTAATTACAGTCCTTGAGGAGTGGCTGTCATTCATGTTTTTCATCATCCATTTTCATGTCTCGTGGCAGACTCTAATGGTCCACTGTACATCGAAGAAACTGGCTGAGGATGTTAACGCTTCTTGCTGCTTATGGCTATGTATCTCGTGCTGTGGGGCTATGCAGAAAAGAGGAAACCTACAGATCGCATATTTCTGTCTTTTATTACTGCTTCTTGCATTAGAAGGCTGTTGTAAAAGTCTTGGCAAGGCATCACACACTGCAGTGTTCTGTCTTTGTGTGTGTGTGAATGTGTATGTGTGTGTGTTTGTGTGTGTGAGTGTATTTCTACGTGTATGTGCAATGCTAATCCAATTAACCCTGTTGTCTTAATCCTTATAATTACTTCTGGCATCCACATCAGGCATAATTGACAGAGATTATGGGCCTTGATAAACCAGAACTACTGGGAGCAAGAAGTTAAGCACATGTCAATGAATGTGCTGAAGAGAGCAGGCCACAGTTAGAGGGGGAGATATATAACCGCTTCACTGAGAGTAAGAGAAACATTAAGATACACATGTAAAAAGATACATTATGCCTTACAGTACACATCTTTCAAAGTTGTTTCAGCAGGTGGAATCTCTTTATGACAACTACATTTCATCACAAAAACACACACAAAAGATAGGAAATAATACGACAACATGTGAGACAAATTGACCAAATTTTCTTAGTTTCTTTGGGTCAATGCAGACAGACAAACTTTTGTTGTAGCCATGCTTGCTGGTGTACAGCTCCTTCCCTGGACAACTTCTCCCCCTTCTGGGCTCTCATTGGCTGTTGCTTATTGTTACATTCACTGCCATGATTAAGAGTCACAGCAGGTTTCACACTACAGGACTTAATCCTTGTTCACACTAGACAATTTCAGCCAAGATCATGAGATCAATGACACTGCATAGATCTCGACATTGTTTAAACGAGGCGACTTGTGATCCTATGATTGTGAGTCTGCGTGATCTGCGAGCTGGGTGTTCACACTACAAGATCTCTCACTGGCTAGAAAAACTCCCAATTCCCTTTATGTCAGGAGGTTTTCCACCATGAATTTTAAAGGCGCCCTCACATAGTGATACCCCCAGGAAACCAAGGCTAATAACACACAAAATAACATAATTCAAACCTGCATAACTCCTGAATGCAGCTGTGCAGCCCCTCATTCATTAACATATTTACCGTATGTCAGCAGGGGGATTGCAGACATGGTCAGCTTTTCAGAGAGATATGGAAGTGCATTCTATATTAACTCTACATTATGAAGCTGTAGTCACAGTTTAATTTCTGGAAATTTGTCATAGATATATATATCAGTATCACCAGCCGTGGTGATTCCGTTTGGACCAGTGCTATATAGGCATGAACCACGTCATGAAAAATGTAGCCTGCCTCTGATTAGCTGTTGTTCTTTGCCTTTGTCAATTGCATGATCTACCCAAACGTCAGATATCCAGATTCAATTTCAGAGAGTTCTGGAAAGTTCTGACATAATAAATTGTCGCAGATTAACTCCTGAGTCTCCTCTGATCCAGGGTTTGTCTGTGATTTCCAAAGTGCATCTGCAACCTGGAATTGTGGATAAAGTCTTGTGAACACTCTCCAATCACAGAGTTGTCTACATTCTTGTATGTGGTCGCTATATCAGCCATCAGCAGCTTTACACAACTTCACCATTCCTACTGCTGGTGTAAAAGAGAACAGAAAAATGTCCCTGAAGGTTGTTCTTAGATGAGCTTCACAGGGGGTAGTTCATCTCAAAAAGTCCCTAGAATTGTTTGGTTTGAAAGCACCAATAAACACATCAAAATATAACATGAGAAATATAACATGAGAAAAATAGACACAGGCAAGGGAGGGAAAGGGCAGCACTAAAACTAAAAGAAGGAAATAAGCAAATGAGAAAATGTGAAATCTTTATAAAAATGAAAAATTATGTGAAATATTACCATGAGATTGTAGGACAACTACAATTTGATTTGTGCTCATGCACAGAGCAAAATCATGTTAGTGAATGGAGGAGGATGAAGTGAGAGGTTATACTTCTAAACAATGGCTTGATTTATTATAGAGCAGAGGTCTCCAACCTTTTTCGCGCCACGGACCGGTTTAATATTTTCGCGGACCGGCCTTTAAGGTGTTGCAGATAAAAACAACAAAATAAACTGATACAACCAACACAAAAACTGTGGTATTTTGTAAATATAATAAAAAACGTGAATCTAACGCCCGATCAGAGTAATGTTGTCCTCTGCCCCTCACGCGCTCTGGCCAGAGCGCATGAAGGGCAGAGGACGACGTTACTCTAATCGTTCTTAGTGCATTTCAGAAAGACACTGCTAATAAAGTTACATAATTACACAGTATAAGTTTCAGAATAAGTTTTCAGTGCTGTTGTGGAGATCTCAGGGTTTTCTGCCATGCAATAAAATTTGAATTTGAATTTGAATTTGAATTTGAATGACTTTCATCCAGAATACCAGCAAAGTTGATGTCTCTAACATGCTTAGATGCTACGGATTGAGATCATTTAAAAAAAAAAAAAAAAGTTTGACATTTTTGTTAAAAAGTGGTTAGGGACCACTTTTATAGAAAACCAGCCCTGGCCTCTTTTCACCTGGGTTGTTCTGTTTCCTCTTGTACCACGCACCATCCAGCGGAGATTTCTCCTCTGCGTTCTGATCCTCCTCAGCCAGCAGAACCTCCTCTGGAACAACAGAACAGGCCACAGGTCAGCCACAAAGTTTTTGCTCTAGTTCATCATCAGGGAAGAGCTCCACTGACATTAAACATATGTAATCGATGCTGATACTGGTCCTCATGAGCTGAAATTTCTGATAATAGATAATGATGGTTGGTACGAAAAAGGTTGGTCAGATTATATTAGTTTGAGTTAAACAGTGCTTTACTGACTGATGAAAATGTGTTTAAACTGACACAGGACCATAAAATGGATAAAGTGATTGTGTGTCTTCCTCACAGCAGAAACAAACTTCTAAATATCAGTGCTTTATCAATGGGATTTCCACTGCTGGCACTGCACAAAACAAGGCTTCATTTATTCATTCCTTGGTCTTCTTGCCTTAATGATAGTCAGTTCTGTCAGGCAGAGATTACACCATAGTTCCTGTCCATTTTAAGCCACTTTTCCACCAACACTGTGCTTCAGTTCATGTCAAAGCACAACACTAATGCTCCACAATGATGATACACAAAAATAAAATGTTGAAACTTGTCCCGCTTAGTGGAAGTGGGATGGACAGGAGGAGATGGCTGTAATCCTTATCTGACATGAATGATACCGTTTTAAGATAACAGGACACATAAACAAGATATGTTGGATTTTTCTTGAGCTAGTGAGCTTCTTATCGACCGATTGACAGATTGGGCAAAACCTGCTGCAGAGACTATAGAGAGCAGAATGCGAGAACTGGATTGTCTTACCTGCCTTACAGATCCACTCCAGGTAACCTGTAAGCTCTCTCTCAATCTGCTGTTGCCTACGCAGCTTCAGGAACTCCTGTCTCTTCTCCACACGTTCTCTCTCTTTGGCAAACTCTCTAAGAACACACACATGTGCAGACATACAAATGGTAATGAGGATCTGTCTAGCATAATCATTTCATGGCAGAGACTCCCTTTTACTTTTGAGCCTCACTAGAAAGCACATCGTTCGGCTTCTTCATCTGTGCAGAACTTTGTAATTATGTTGTATCTTGAGTACAAACCTGAGAAATCTTACTGCTTCGCACATGGCATTTTTAAGGAGGTTGCCAGTCTTACAATGCCAGTTAAAAGTGTTGGTTAGCATTTATGGAACAAAAGATCTTTTTGCCTAAAAAACAAAATATGTAGCTCATGAGCCTTTAGAGCAGGGGTGTCTAAAGTAGAGGGCCAGTGTCCTGCACAGTTTTGTAGTTCCTTTCCTCAAACACATTCCCTGAACCTGGCAATTAACAGGTGAGTCTTACCAGGTGAGCTTGATCAAGGAAATCATCAAACTTTGCTGGGAACCGGCCTCCAGGACCGGAGCTGGACACAACCTGCGTTAGAGGTTCCTGAAGTTTAACATATTGAAACAGTTGAAGCTGTTCAGGCAATTTAAAGATGATTGTTTGTTTAAAGATTCTTCAGCCACTTGTGCAATGTATGCATTTTTAAACTGTCAATGAAACTCAGTTTTATGCTTCAGAGAGTTTGTTAAACAGGAGCTTTCATTCACCATTGGTTTCCATCAGCCTTCAGCCGACACTGTGATGCTTTGCCACTATGGCCCTCCTCTCTCATCTCTCTTGGTGTCTAGATTCCACCTGCTAGTCTAGAGTGACCTTTCACTTCAAACAAAGCCATTGAGATCCTCTACTGCCCTGCTGTTGCCCTGCACTTACAAAAGACTCTTTTAAACTGGACTGTACTTTGACACAGAAAACAAGTACAAGAAAACAAAAGGATCATGGAGGGTTCAGGAACAAGCATGTGGGTTGCTGTCACAGCAAAAGTTACACATGCAGGTGTGACCTTCTAGGAAAAAATGAAATCAATAATACTGTAGACTATGAGATGTCCTGATCAGGATTCTACCTTGATTCCAATTCAAGGCATTTAACATGGAGAACATGCTCATACTGAACCATGTTGATATTTGAAGTTTCACAGATAACAAAGTTAACTACTTAGGTTAGTAAAAGCAATCTTAATCAGATAAGAAATACAAGGTTGCCATTTACTTTAAAATGAAAAAAGATAAATAACTTTTTTATTATTATTGTTAGAATGTGTATAATATGTGCATAAATTAGTCTTTTCTCTCGTCTTCCCAGCTAAACCAACGATACATCATAACATCTCCATCCAGCTTGGCCCGTCAATCATCATGCCAACCAGTACTGCTAAGAGCCTTGGGGTGATTATCGACGACCAGCTGACCTTCAAGGACCATATTGCAGCTCCTGGTCCAAGCAATGGTTCTCTCTCGTCTGGACTACTGCAACTCACTGCTGACCGGTCTACCTGCAACTAC
>JBBIGC010000024.1:12633065-12644346 GCA_037576955.1 Lepidarchus adonis
TTTTAAAGACTGGTACAAGCAAGCAATAAAAATCTGGCCAGTTCAGACTGGTTAAAAAGGCATTACTGTGTGTGAGTGTGTCATTAGTGGCTTTCTCTTTTGGAAAACCATTACATTGGTGTCAGAGCCATGGGAAGCCTGGAAAGCCAGGCTTGGAGTACTTTAATCCCCTCCAGGAGAGACTCTGCACAGTGCACGGACTCAGGCTGGGGCGAGACAAGGGCGCATGTACGACACACGCGCCTGGGGGCGAGATTACAGGTATATAGTTGCAAAGGCTCCAGGGGTCAAATTAGATGCTTCTACTATAGAGGGGTAAACTCAGTAACATGGGGCGGCTTAGCATAAACGTGAATTAGCATTTTCTATGGCTTATAGAATGGGGTGGCCTATAATGTGGGGAGGCCTATCATTGGGAAAATTTGATAACTGTAAGCCTTTGGATTAATATTTGGAACATTCTACATATAACAGCATGCATCGTGTGAGAGAAGGACTCACTGAATAATAGTTTAGTGTATGAACACTAGTTTAGACAGTTCTAGGCTATTATGTGCTATTGATTAGACAATTTACTGCTAAGCTAACAGCTAAGAAAGTTCTGTTTTGCTAAAAAAAAGCCACTGGTCCAAAGTCCAATTTTTTGTGCAAGAAATTCTGCATGTGGAAACTAAACTATACAAACACAGAAACCAATTCATTTACATATAACCACCTAATCAGCATAGAACAGCTAAGCTCCACCCAGTGACGCTGGAGTTATACAGAGTGTTCCAGCCCAGGCTGCTATTTGAATAATCTGCATTTACAAAGAACAAATTTAAAGGGACAGTAACGAAAACAGCCTGTTTAATTGTACTGGATAAAAAGAGGTAAAAGTTTACCTTGACTGATCCCCCTAACACCACACCACCCCTTACCCTCTATCCCATATCCCTGCCAACAAGACTTCAAGCAGCATGTTTCATTGAAATGGACACAGATAAGGGTGTGCAGCCATGTTGCACATGCTGTGAAGCTGAAAGGTGACCCCCTCCCTCAGGGAGAGATATGCACAGCAGGGCCATGCTAAGGAGCTGACGCAAATGTCACCATTACCACCACAAATGACTCCATACACACACACATGCACACACTCTTTGTAAATGTGTAAGATGTAAGTCTCATTCAGGAACATCTGCTACTGTGTGAGAGATCATGTGACCATAAAACATGCATACTTCCCCTACACAGCAGTGTGTGCAGCAAGCAGATTTTCCATTATGAGCTGTTTATTTCTTAAGCAGCAGAGGTGTTCAGATTTGTGGTTTATGCAATTGTCAGACAAGCTGTGACATGAAGCTAGTGACCTGAACTGGTGGAAATATTAATAAAACTCAGTATCACAATATGTTCCAAATAGATGACAGTATTAGATGCTATGTGCATTCACATAAATAAAATTAATGAAGCCATGCTGGTGTTCTATGATGAAACAATGTCCTATTAACCTGACAGAGCTTGGGCTTGTTTTGTTGTTCTCTGCTTTTCTTAATATTGCAGCAAAGGGAATGTAACAAAGTATTATGGTTTACTGTAAAAGTAACCATACAGAAACTCTATTTCTAAGAAGAGAATTTAGTATTTGTGTTGTATATTTTGAGTAGTTAAATATCAAATCAATCAATCAATACAGCTACATTTTTACTCAATATAAATATAATTTTTACTAGTATTCCAGCACCAGGGCTGTATAGTCTAGTCTGTAACTGTCAAGTTTTTATGATGGTCTCTGACCTCTTTAGACTTAGTCTGGACTTGGACTCAAACCTTTTTGCACCGAGTCTTGACTTGGACGTGAACCTCTTTAGACTTAGTCTTGACTTAGACTTAAATATCTTTAGACTCAGTTATGATTTATACTCAAACCTCTTGACTTAGACTCAAACCTCTTTGGACTCAGTTAGTTATCGTCTAATCTCATTCTTAATGAGACTCAAGCGGTGGGAGCAGGGCACCCAGAGGCAAAACCCAGAGGTCTCCTACAAGCCCTGTCAAGTGCATCACTCATAAAGCAGTGTCAAGTGGAGGGTCATGGGCACTTTCTCTGGGTCACTGCAGGTCCAGCAGTGCCTCTGTGCTGGGGAGGGCTATGGGGCATTAATGCAGAATGACACAGGGTAAAGAAAGGCTGCAGATGAGAGTGAGATGAGCTAGAACACTAGAGAACAGCTGTGTAACATACAGAGAATAGAATCGATACACTGTGTACAAAGGGAAACACAAAAAGTTTACTCTGATTTGTTAGAGTTTGGCTTTTTGCTGGATTAGGACATTACATGGACAGCAGCAGGACCACCAACCACTACGTGGTGTGTGTGTTTGTGTACAGGGTATGTGTGTGTGTATGTGTGTGTGAGATGCAGACACCTGCAGGATATGTGTAAATACACCAGGGAGCCATTGTGTAAGGAGAAAAAAAACACCTGTGCAGAGACCATATCATTATCAGACGGAGAGGTAAACCAATCTGTGTGTTTTGCTGAAATGGGGGAGGAGAGAGAGAGAGAGAGAGAGAGAGAGAGAGAGAGAGACAGAGAAAGAGAAAGAGAAAGAGAAAGGAAGAGAGACCTACATGTGGCCTGCAGTCACCTGCCAGATTAAGTGCTTGTCAGCATCACTTTTGTCAAGCCCTGAAAGCAACATGCTGCTCTCGAAAAACAGCTCAAAGAGCTTCTCGAAAGGAAAACATCTCCGCCACCGCCGCTGTCACACCAACACCCTATCTCCAAAACACCCACTTTCCAGTGGAGACAGAAAAAATGTCATTTTCATTGTTTAACCTGCTCATCACTACATCCCAAGGTGTTCAGAGCTGATATTTCAGCTGCCAGATTTGGGAACGGCCCAGCCAGGGTAAAGGGGAGTGGCAGCTTTGATTGTACAAGCACAAAAAACTGTTACAAGCACAAAAAACAGTTAACTGTTAACAATGCACACAATGTACAGCAAAGGCATATAATGTAATATAAAACAAGCAGGCCTGGAAAAATATTCTGTGTAAAATAAGGCATAGGACATTCAGTGGGCGTACGTATACATCATGCTAACAATGCAATGGCTAACAATGCAGCTAACAGGATGCACAGATTATTTTGCTGGTTCTTGTGCAAAAGCTGCTGTTAGAGAATTAGCTTAAAGACACGTATGACAGGATCCAAAACAAAGAAAAGCTAGAGCACGAAAATGAAGGCGTTGAGATTTTCGCCCACTTGTACTATAGATGTGGTCATTATTTTCATAGCTCTTCAGTAGGATGAGCCAAGTGCTCCCCATGCGCATCAATGATCCTGTCACTAGTTCACCAGCTGTCCTTCATAGGATCCCTTTTGGTAGCTACCAACTACTGTAATCTTGAACAACTTCTGCTGTTTTGGAGATGCTCTGAGAATTTAGTCATCTCGAAGTGGCTCCGATCCTTACATTCGCCCCTTGCTTCAACAAAAATGGTTTAAATGTTACAGATTAATGATGATGACCAAACTAAGTTTGAACAAAACAATTGGTAATAATTTGTTTCTAGGAGAATGTTCTCATAATGCCTTTAAAGTGTGGTGTTTTGCTTGTTTCTGGGGTCTCCAGCAAACATGAGCCCAACACAAAGTCCCAGCCCAGGCACCACTGAGTTACCCTCCGGGCAAGGTACCGTCCCGCTACACTGCTGCCTGGGTGCTGTTGATAGATGCCAACTGCGCCACGTGTGCACATGTAATGGGTTCAATCCAGAGCTCACATTGTGGTAATTGTGGTGCATTTTGTGATTGTGGTCACAACGGCAAATAGTAAAAAAAATCCACAAGATGGGCAAATGCAGGTGAATGAAATGTCATACCACCTGTGACCTAGGCTTTTGAACAAACTCTGTAAAACTCTGTAAAACTGAGTACTATCGTTTAACCATGCAAAACTAAAAAGTTCACAAATGAAAAAAAAAAGTCCCAGTCAAACTCCAATACTGTGTGAAGAGTCTCTCTGCCTGTGGCACAGTCTGTTCTCAATAGTTCGATTAATAACTTATTTCGGTTCTGACAAAAGAATGTCAGCAAGTACAACTAATTGATAAAGAAAAAAATTAAGCATAAATTGATTATTTGCTGTTGTTGTTCCTGTTGTGGAAGCTCAAATATATTTATCAGTGTAAACACATCATTATACCTCAGATTGCGGGCGAGACCTGTAACAAGGCCGCATGATATGGACATATATTGTGAATTCTGCATTCTGTAATTTCAAAAGCACTTGTCATATATCATTATACTAAATTTGAGAATACCAGATAATAACATAATTAAATAATAAAATAATAACAAATTATTTCTAAAATATTTATTTTATATGAATTCACACTGAAAGTTATATTTTATTTTTGAAGATACAAGGTTTTGACAGATCAAAATACTGATAGCACATAGTAAAAATTATGAGTGGTCCCATGCATTTGCCTGAAGATGCTTAGTCATACAAAGCAAACCAATTCTTTATGAACTGAGTCTCTGCGTCATGCGCTCCTGATGATAAATTTCAGAGAGCGTCTCCTGCCTCACTACAGCTTAACGCTGGTTTGTTGTGGGGAAGGGGAGGGGGAGGGTCTTTCTCAGACACATTCCAGTCACTTTCCCCAAGCCGTTAACATAACAAAGGGTGCGAATAGTCCTGAGTAGGGGGCGGGTTTGGGGGTGGGTAATGCGGGGGGAGACCCATGTGATTTTTTTCATTGCTCTTAGGGAATCTAGTGTTGAAGGGTTTGTAAATTTTCTACAACTCTCTGAAATTAACTGACAATACATTGTGCAGCCACAGTCTGTAAGTGTTTTGCTGCATTGCTGACTGACAGTTCTCTCCTTAACAGTAAACTAACGCTGGTCAATCATCAAATATGGCACTCATAACATATGCAACATCCTCATCCACTCTGTTTCTAGACCAATTTCTAAAGACAGCAAAAAAGGTACATGATCATTCCACTGTTGAATTCAAAGACAAATGCGTCTTTATTCAACTTTTCTATTCTACTTCACACTTTAGAAAGAAACAGATTAATAGATTTATACAAATCTATATATAATAATACAGTTCATATTTCAAATCTTGAGGCAGACAATTCCAAGCCGTGTTGTCCCTGCATGAAAATAAAATTTAAAAAAATTTCTGTGCCACTGCAAAAAAAGTGTGCAGTTTATTGTTTATGTATTCTATCTATGAACACATTGGGACTTTTTGATGTACTTTGAGGATGTGAAGTGGGAGGTAAAACATTAAGAAAATGTAATTTCAATGCCTGATTGTATTTAAGCGCATGAAAAGAAAAGAAGAGACAGCCTGACAAAATGGAATGGCCTTCATCCACTGCACACTAGAAGGACGGTGTGTGGGTTATGACAAAGAAAGTCACATTGTATTCTTCTTCACACCCACAAAGAAGCACACACACACACACACACACACACACACACACATGCCTGCAATTTACCAACATCAAAACTCAAGCTCTTGTATGGGGGTAAAGAGACGTTGGCATGCGTTCAAATGGTACTCGAGGCTGCATCACTCTGGCAGAAGCAAAGCGAGGCGCGGACTCTGCCACTTTGAAGCCCACCAATGCTTTGCTGTGGCCCTGAACACATGAAAGCCACCAGACCCTCGTGCTCTTCTTTGAAGTCAGGCTGGCCTGAGCAGCAATAAAGCGGGGCGGTTTGCCGCAACCCAAACTCTGAATATTCTGAGTGACACGCGCAGACAATGCAAACCACATGTGGGCTGAATGCATTTGACTCAAAGCCCAAAGCCTCCGAGTGCCAATGTCAACAGGACAGCTAGACAGATGTGCTAAAGACAATGGAGAGTGGCAGAATAAATACCCCCCCCCATACACACACACATATATCTCGCATTTTCTGTCCTCAGGGTTCCTCATTTACTGCTGTGATCATAGACCAAGCTAAACAAACAAGCTTTGGCTTGCCTTTTATTCTGGCAGCAGTGTGACTTGTTAAGTTGCACCAATTAATGTGTTTTATGAATAATTTACCGGGTTACACATCAAACCTGGACGCCACACAGCCCTGCAGCTACCACCAAGGAGTCACATTATGAAGCCTGGGTCAGTGGCAACGTTTTGGTGCTTATCAACTGCTGCTCACGTCAGGCATGTGTAGCTAAGGAAGGAGGGGGAAGGGGTGGGGGTAACCATGGTAACAGGCGGTAGCTAAGCATTAGAGCGTCTACTGAGCACCTCATCCATGGAATGAAGTGAGGGTGGACTAACGTGACCCTGGACCTACACCCTTATTGGCACTAATGAAGCTCTGATAGCAGTGCAGCCAGGTTGATGAGAGTAGGAGTGCAGCATTGGGCCAGAGGGCACAAGCTGATCAAAGAGTGAAATTAGGCAAAGACAAGCAGGTATCAACATGGTCAACATACTCTTCATGGTCAAACACAAGATCTATGCACACACCCCAAGATCTACGCATTCCTCAAGGTTCATGGCTATCTTCTATAAGGCATGGACAGTGATGTCAAGCAAAATCAAGCTTTATATTATTATTTAGCATTATAGCTAAAACCAAATTTAGCTATAATGTGGCAAAAGATCATCCACACATATACCTGCACATAAACTGCAAATGTTCGCAAATGATATGAGGAGATTTTTATTACAATTATATATAATGTTTTGCAAATTGTAGTGTAAAATGTCAATTTATTTGTTAAGGTTTCTAGGTTTAAAAACCAACACAAGCGCACAGAACTGGCCTACAACTCTACATACTTCTTTCTTTATGTTTTATGTCTTTTTTATGTTAAGTTTAAGAAATGTTTCAACAGGGATCGTACAATCATTATACCGGATTTCTCCAACAATAGGCTGCCCAACATTATAGGCTGCATTCTATAAGCTGCAAAAAAAAGCTCATTTATGTTTTAAAACTTTAAGATAAGCAGCACCATGTTATTAGCTGCTATGTTACTGAATTTACTGATCTGAAGTAGAAGCATCTAACTTGACCCCTGGAGATCTTTGTAACTCCATACCAGTAGTGACATTATATCTTAGTTAAGCTTAAACCATTAAATTGATCAAATTTGAATTACGCCACAACACAAGAACTACCCTGCAGAATTTAAGCTCCAGGTCGTTGCTTTCGCGAAGCAACGTTTGCATTATCCAAGACGAACGTATGTCAGACATCAGCTACAGCAAAGAAGCACAGGTCGCATGTGACAACATTTACAGATCTGATTTTGAGGGATTTGAAGAAAGGTAAACTTAATGTCTGCATTTCAGTGTTACTAATTTTATACTAAATAATTTACATGTAGACGGATGATTGGCAGCGCTGTACTGCAGTACCTATTTTGAAGCACTGTTTTACTAAAACTATATAAGATTCTATCATTTCTAATAAGGTATGTAAACCAGTGTTGTTTTTTCAAATATTTAGCTCCTTAAAATCAGTATCAATGATTGTCAGAGGATGTCTTATGAATGAATGAATCTGAAATGCATACTGTTTCAGTGTAATTTTAGCTGCCTCTAGAATCTGAGAAACTAGAATAAGTTAGAGGATGGTGAATAATCAGGAACCAAAGCAGAGGTGACAGTAATGGACATAAATATTCTGTTGCGGTCAACAGTTTCAGACTTGAATGGCCTCTGTGTGTTTGCGTGTCTGATTTTTGTGTTCCTGTGCCCGCTACACTATTGATCTGAACCTGAGGGCATGGGGTACAGACTTATTCTCTCATTAATGGCTCCACCTGTCTGGTGGCCACAAAGGAAAGGTGTGCTGGTGCCCAAAGCAGTGAGACTACACAAGCCTTTTCATTAATCGGTTGAATATTGAGTTACATCATGGTGCTGACAGAGAAGAGCAGAGGAGACGAGAAAACTGAAGGAGAGGCTATACTCTAGAAGATTTTAAGAGAAACTTGATGCCAGAGAGGCAGTTGAAGGCTACTATAATAAGCATTATCTAATAAGTAATACTATGGTTGATGTGTGTGTGATATTTAGGTATTATATGGCAAAAGTCATTGTAGCCAAATTGCAGAATCTTAAAGCTCCCAGTGTAATAACAGAATTGATGGTTTTATGTTGGTTTTAAATTTGGGCCTCATACTTTCCTAAGTTTTATCTAAAATTTCTGTCCTAAAAAGTCTAGATTGGATTCTTAATTAGTTAATATGCATTCAAATTGGTATAATTATTACCCAAGAACAAATTCCAAATAAGAAAACATGGGTAAATGTCAGAATCTTCATGGAAATGGAAATGGGTTTTTTTTTAAAAATCGGACTTAATAACTGTTGGCGAATGAGGACCAGAGTTCATCAAACAGCCTCAGGGAATTCCCATGGCTTTAACTAATTTTGGCTTTTAGCTTAGCCACTATAGGCTATACATGTACTGTAACTAAACTAGCATCAGAAACACTCATACCATGGTTGCTGAATAAAGTTGTTCCATATTTATTCAGCTCAAAACATTTCTCTGATATTGAAGACTTACTGCCTTTGATGATCATCTGTCAAGGGAATAGTATGTCAATGGTACATAGTAGTCAACATACTGCATATATGTTCTTATTTCATATGTTCATATGTTTCATATTTACTTTTTATATTTAATTTCTGTTTTGGTTAAGAAAGGAAGTAACAGGCAATTAAAAAAAACAAAAAACTATACCCATCACACAGTACACAATAATGAAATGTGACCTTTGCATTTCACCCAACAATGTATTGGGGCAGTCCCATTTTTCAAAAGGTACCTCAGTGATACCTGTGCAATCACAGTAAGTTGCATGATCTTCTTCTTCTTGATCTTTCGACTGCTCCAGTTATGGGTCGCCACAGCGGATCCTCTGTTTCCATCTCTTCCTGTCCTCTTCATCTTCCTCTCCACCTCACCAAACACCCACCCACATGTTCTCTCCCACCACATCCATAAACCTCTTCTTCGGCCTTCCTCTTCTCCTCCTGCCTGGCAGCTCCATTTCCAACACCCTATTCCCAATACACTCTGCCTCTCTCCTCCACACTTTTCCAAACCACCACAGTCTCGCTTCTCTGACTTGGTCTCAAACCAAACCTGTTCCTCTTATACACTCATGTCTAATCCTGTTCAACCATGTGACTCCCAAAGCAAACTTCAATATGTTTAACTCTGCACCTCCAGCTCCAGTCTACTTTTCCATCAGTGCTTCCATCTCCAACCCGTATAACATAGCTGGTCTCACTACTGTTTTTTCAAAAGAACCTCAGTGAAACCTGGGCTGGTACTTGAATCTGCGATCCTCTGCCACCACTGTCCAATCACAGTTGTGTGGTCTTCTTTCGACTGCTCTCATAAGGGGTCGCCACAGCGGATCGTCTGTTTCCATTTCTTCATCTTCCTTTCTCAACACCATCCGCCCACATGTCCTCTCCCACCACATCCATAAACCTCTTCTCCTCCTGCCTGGCAGCTCCATCTTCAACATCCTCACTACTGTCCTGTAAACCTTCCCTTTCACTGTCGCTGGTACCCCAACCACTTGGGACATGCAAACCAGTGCATTTCTTTGTGCCAGTCCCAGGCCTGGGGAGGGTTTGCTTACTGTGACCCACTCTAGTGTAGAAATCAGATAACTGTGTTCATAAGACTTCCCTTCAAAGTCAGAGTATTTACCTTCATTGAGGATGGACAGCTATGCATGCAAACACACAAAATGTGATGTCAGTGTGTGAAATAAGGGTCAGACTTAGCAAAGAGGGAACATATGATTTTGTTGGGCATGTGAGAATATTCGTATTTGTGTGGGGGCTTATGTGTGTGCACATGTGCAAACATACATTTGTATTCACACAAACATACACAAATGTGGGTCAGGGAGTTGACATTGTTTGAAGTAGAGGAGCTGATGTTGCTGTGTCTGTTCTGCTCTGAACGGAAGCAGCATCTTTCTCTATCCATCAGACAATGGCAGTGGCGGATGTGTGCCTGTTAACTGTCCAAATGAAGCCATGAATTTGATCAAATCAATATTTTTAATATACACGATCAGCATAAAGGCATAAAAACAGGTGTTCATTATTAACACCAATCAGCCATAACTTTAAAACCACTGACAGGTAAAGTGAATAATGTTGACCGTCCAGTTATTTCACTACAATGGATATATTAGGCAGTAAGTGAACAGTCAATTCTTGAAATGTATATAATACAAGAAAGAAAAATGTAAGCGCATAAGGCCCTGAAGCACTTTGAAAAGGGGGACTAGACGACTGAGCCTGAGCATCTCCAAAACTGCAGGTCCTGTGGAGTTTTCCAGGTATACAGTAGTTAGTTCGGTAGTAGTTAGGTAAATCGGCAACATGGCTTATTGATGCATGTGGGGAGTGAAGGCTAAACTGTCTGGTCCAATCCTAAAGATGAGCTCCTGTTGCACAGGATGTTAATGCCGGCTCTGATAGAAACGTGTCAGAACACAAAGTGCACCACAGTCAGAGGTGGTGTTATTTTTTGCGCTGCATGATGGGAATCCATTAGTCAAGGTCCCTGTTTTGATGTGCTAGACAGAGCATCTCCAAACCAACAGGTCTGGAGGAGCGTTCCAAGTATGCTGTAGTTAGTATTGACTAAAACTGATCTGAAGGACACCTAGAAAATCGGCAACAGTGTCAGAGAGCTGAGTGAGTCCCTCTGAAGGCTAGCCAGTGTAGTCTGATGCCACATAAGAGCTAAAATGTTAATGCTGCTCTGATTAAAAGGGGTTGGAAGACAGTGCACCACAGTCAGAGCTGTTTCTGCAGGATGAGGGGGACCTACACAATGTAAGGCAGGTGGTGTTAATGTTTTGGCTGATCGGTGTATACATTTTAACATATTTCTCCCTTCCTCCCCACAGGAAGTCTCCATCCTTCTGAGAAGGCTTTACACTACATGTTGGAACATTGCAGTTAGGATTTGACTGCATTCCATCACAAGAGCATTAGTGAGGTCAGGTAATGATGTTCCATGATTAGCTCATGATTGCAAAGAGCATTTCAACACTTCCTAAAGCAGTGGTTCTTAACCGGGGTTCGATCGAGCCCTAGGGGTTCGGTGAGCCGGTCTCAGGGGTTCGGCAGAGCCTCCGCCGCCGAGGTCCGGACACACGCAAATTATTGTGTAAATTCGGGATGACACGCCCCTCTTGGCCATCACTGGCTGCAGATGATCATTCTACACTGCTTAGCGCTCAGTAGTCAACGTGTT
>JBBIGC010000024.1:12647738-12657967 GCA_037576955.1 Lepidarchus adonis
CATGATCCATGCAGCAGAGTGAGACATGAACCTGGTGCTGGAAACTCAGAGTAGCTCAGAGTGACAGAGTGTGTGAGATAGATAGACAGATAGATAGAAAAGTGACACCTGTGCTGCCAGGAGGATAGTGAGACAGGTGAAAAAGAATCACCTCCAAGGCCATCCTGCTGAATCTGGGCTCTGCTGGTGGCAGACAGTCTAACAGACACTGCACAATGCTTTGTTCCATGGACGCAGACCAAGGAGGACGTCACTTCTCAAGATAAGGCACATTAAAGCCAGCTTGCCCTTTGCAAATGCTCATCTGGACAAAAAAGAAGACTTCTAAATGTCTGTGTTATGGTCAGATGAAACAAAAAATTGAATTGTTTGGCCACAATGATGTATCCTTCATTTGGTGTAAAAAAGAAGAAGTCTTCAACCCTAAGAACATCATCCCCACTGTGGGAGCCTCATGCTCTGGTTTCTCAGCCACTGAACCAGGGAACCAAATTATAGTAAATGGCATCATGAAAAAAGAGCAATACATCCAGATTCTCCACAACAACATTTGTCAGTCTGCATGACAACGACACAAAACACACTGCACGCATGGTGAAGAAATGATCAACAGACAAGAACATTAACATTTTGCAGAGGCCCAGCTAGAGTCCTGACTTGAATCCCATTGAGAAGCTGTGGAAGGAGCTAAAGATCAGGGTGATGGCAAGGAGACTCCAACCTGAAAGAGTTGGAGCTCATCGCTAAAAATGAACGGGCAAAAATACTAGTGGAGGCTTCAAAGCACTAGTCAGCAATTATTTTGATTTGATTGCTTTAATAGCCAATAAATGCTTTTCTATTGATTTTTGAGAAGGGTGTACAATTTTGGACATGCCACTGTCAAAAAAAGCAGAGATATTTTCCACAATGATGCCTTTTGAACATTGTTTTAGTAGAACGTTGCTGGTTGAATAAAAGTAAGTTTAAATCACAATTTGCCAGGGGTATTAATAATTCCAGGCCTGGACATGACTATCAACTTTTTTGACATCTGATTCTAAAACTATGAGCATCCATATGAAGTTGTCCCCCTCTGCCAGTTTCCACTTTTCTGTGAAAGCTTTCTACAATATCTTGGAAAGCGTGTGTGGAAATGTATTTATCAAGGAGAGGATTTGTAAGGTCAGGTGTTGATAATGGATGAGAAGCCCTGGTTCACAGTCTCTGTTCTGGTTCATCCTAAAGGTGTTCAATGGGGTAAACTTGTCCTTAGTGAATCTAAGAAGCCTAACTCAACCAAGAAACAACCCCATACCATTACCTCGTACTCTACTAAA
The DNA here is from genome assembly GCA_037576955.1 of Lepidarchus adonis. NCBI lineage: Eukaryota > Metazoa > Chordata > Actinopteri > Characiformes > Lepidarchidae > Lepidarchus > Lepidarchus adonis. The sequence goes on from JBBIGC010000024.1 coordinate 12,649,058, forward strand.
CATGCAGCCAATGCTGCCAGAAAGGTAACATTTTTCTGGCATTCACCACACTTCCAGAAAGAGAAACGTTAATCACTAAAGATGTTTCCCCTGCTACAGAGTGTGTGACTGTGTGCTTTACATACTCCAATCAATGCTCAAAATTGCTTTTGGTGATGGGTGGCTTGCATACAGCTGCTTGACAATGGAAAGTAATTCCATGAAGCTCCTGGCTCACAGTCTAATGCCAGAGGATGTTTGGAACTCCACAGTTCTTGAGTCAACAACTCTACAATAAGCAACTGCATTCTGTTACTTCACATGGTCAGCCACTTTGTGGTTGAGCTTCTGTTGATCCTAAACACTTGAAGTCACTGAGTTCTTCATAAACCATTATTTGAGAAATGCTGGTAAACCTGACTACATGGTTAAGCATTGACGTTATACACCTGTGGCAATGAATGTGACCTACACACCTGAATTCAATTATACGTCCTAATACATTTGGCCACATAGTGTATAGCTCAGCCATAAATGTACTTCAAAATATGTTTTTTTTTAAATATCTATTTTACCACAATGTCTGAGGCATCAGACAACAGTTTAATCCAACAACTTTCTGTGTGGGAGCTTTCACAGGTATTTAACACTGCAAACATCTGGAGTGCAGTACCACCACTGTAGTTAAGAGTGGAGCGTTTCACACTAAACCACTGTGTTAAGTAATTATGCAGACATTTTGATAGGTTCATGAAATTTCACTCTTCCTTGTCCTAAAAAAGTTTTCTTTTATGACAGAAACAAACCAAAGATTCAGAAACATGACTCACTCTCCTAAAAAGCCAAACGAAAACTAAGCATCATCTACTGGGGCCTGTGCATTTATTTTCTCAAACAATTTTTCTTTTTTCTTTTCGACTTCTTGACTGACGAACAAAGCCGCCAAAGGGCAATGTTTACAGAAATGGGAAGCCCACCAGCACACAGCATAACAAACTGTTCAAAAATAAGGCCAATCCTGCACTCTCCTAAACACCCCCCCACACACACACACACAGATATCCATCCATCTCCAGCTGCTAACTCTCCAACCGCAGGCTGTGGACTCACCCAGTGAGGACGACCACGAAGTCCATTACGTTCCAGCCATTGCGGAGGTAGGAGTCTTTGTGAAAGACAAAGCCCAGGGCGATGATCTTAATGCCGGCCTCAAAACAGAATATTCCGATAAAGTAGGGCTCCGTCTCGTCCTGTCAAGAGAAAGAGGGAGTGAAAGACTTTTTTTTAAGGAAAAGAGAGAAATTAATGAAGCATAAAAGAAGAAATGGAGGGAGAGGGCAAGAGAGAGAAGGGGTGGAAGATGTCGCTCTTTTTCACTTCAGCATGGGTTGAAGAAATGCACCTCCACTTTGTGACCAGAGAAGCAGAAAAGAGAAAAGTGTTACCCACACTGACGGACTGAAATTAGTTGACTCACATCATTTCTACACAAATGAAATGTATGACATCACATACACGATTACTGCCAAAAATTACTGATGCAGCAAAAGGAAAAATTCATGGCTGGAACAGAAATTAAGGACACGCTGCACCAAAATCCAAAAAAGCTGCCAATAAACATAAACAGATTGTCAGAGTATGTAGCCCACAGTATGTGCAATGAAATGCATTGTTGCTCACCTTTCTGTTTCTGCTATTCTATTGTTTTCTGTGTTTCATAAATGATACTCATCATACACTGTGCTTCCAAATCCCTCGTCCATCACTCCTCATAGAAACCATGAAGCAGTTTACACAGTTGACATTACCGTTTGAAAGCATCTCTGCTTACCAGTGGAGGACAGCAAAGTAAAGAATTAGCATTTTTAATTACTGCTTTCATTTCCATCACTATACACTTTTTTAATGATTTAATTTAATGAAAAAACCTTTTATAACTTTCTGGAAAAAGCACACAGGTCTCTTGATTGGCCCAAATAGCTAGCGAGGTGGCTGGGCTAATTTGGTTACATTCCAGGAAAGAACAGAGAGAGACTGCTAGCGCTGAGCTAAAGCTAAAACTTATAAACAAAACTTTGTTTATACTTTAGAAGCACGGCTAGCAAGGTGGCTAAGCTAACATTTCAAGGACAAAAGCAAAGCATCTGTTGTTATTAACTGGGAGGACGCATGCGTGACGTGTCGTCACTAGTCAAAGCAGTGTTTTCTTATAAAGGCTCAGGCCAGTTGGGTGGAATTTTGTGAGTTGTGAAGGCAGGACACTCGGCCGTGCCTTCTCCACCCAACACTACGGGCTCTTCTGGGAAAACTTCAGTTTCACATAATGGTTCATCTGTTTAATGTAACTTTTGGGAAACTGTGAGTAAAGATTCTTCTTCATCAAATGCTCTTCTGACTCATTCTTTGTGTGGAAAATCATTATTTAGATAAAAGATTAGTTATATCAAGACCTCACATATCTTTAAAAGTCCTTCCCGCTGTAGGAAGACAGGTTTATCCCTTTTTTTCCGAAAGCCTGAGAAGGCAGCCTCACTCATCGTCATGTGTCAGAATGTAAAACTGTATAGCAATTTATATGGATTATAAACAATATAGTCCTATAAACCTTAACAAAATGTTAATTGAAGTGTTGGTTTATATTAACAAATTTTCCTTTTTTTAATCCCAAAGCATATAAACAGCCTCAGCCAAGTGAGTAAGTATCTGAACCTGGAGTAACACAATCAAATTGTTTCTGAGAGAATTTCTTATAACCTGTGGAACCTAAGAAGAGGTTGTTGTGTAGAGGAGAAAACGTCTCAGCAAATCATTTTAATAGAGCCCCTGCACTGAGCATATGGCACGCTGCTTTTGAAATCGCACTCATTAATATTGCCAATGCCACAGGGCAGCTCGAGCGCTTATAGCATCTGACCTCCTGTTCTGTCTTCCTGAACATGTCAAAAGTGTTCCAACGAACTAGCTTTCCTACAGAAATCGAACGTACTTTACAGCAGGAAATTAACCCTCTAACCTAAACTGCTAAACTGGTCTCCAGCTGCAAGCTGTTTTTTTGCTAAATTAAGGATTATATAGCTTCTATATGAACTCCTTAGCCCTCTAGCCAGGCCTGGCATTACACGTATTTGACCATAAGAATGCAAATTAGTCCTCTTTATGAAAATTAACCTGAATATACATAGGAAGGTGCATATTTGAAAAGCCATTCACATAATCGCCAGTAAAGGTCAGGTTAGACAAGCAAGACTGTAGCGCTGTAGTTACCGGCAAAAGTCTGGTTAGATGAGGGCAGGACTACGGCAGTAGTATTTGTTGGCTGCTGGGGGTGGGGGAGTTGGCAATTGTGTTTTGAAGATGGGGGAGGTGAGGGTTGGCAATTGTGTTTGTTGGCTAAGAGGCAATGCAACGTGTTTGCAGTATAAGAATCAAAACCTTGTATGTATAAAAGAACTCCACACTACTTTTATCAGTCTGATCATTATGAGAAAAAGAAAGAATCACAAAAATAGAGCTAGAAGCTTTGTTCCAATAAAAACTCTCTAAAATACTACTGCTAAATCCTACAAAATATTCTTATTTTTTAAATGTATTTATTTATTCATCATTGTTATTTATTTTCAGTGTTAAATTATTACTTTTGTTTAAATCAAAAACTTTTTTTCAGTTATTTACACTCACTAAGCGAGAAATGTGAAGAATTGTTTTTTTTATTTTGTCCTGTATTATTTGGTTATTGAGCAGCAATAAATAACACAGGAGTTTTCATGTGATTTTCTTAACTAATAGTGTTTTGAAATTAATGAATGCATAATAATCGTGATAAACGTAAAACCGTGATTATTCCTCAGACAATATCGAACCTAAAATCTATAATCGCTGCATCAATACTGCTGGACCATCTGAGTTTACTGTGTCTAATCAGCCTATACGTTCATTAAATGTAGCATTTCAAATAATCAAACACTGAAAACAATTATACAAACTGGTCTGACAGGCTGACAGTCTTTCTGCAGAACAGATAACGCTTAACATTTCCCTCTGAAAAAGATTTCAGCGAAGCAAAAGTCTGCGAGAGCAGAAATGAACTCTATCCATCGAAGCCGGAACAAAAGCCTTGCATAATGACTGATTACTGAGCATAAGGGGCCGTGGGTGGAGGAGAGAGGATTAGAAGAACGATAGTGTGGATGGTATGCCATGGTCTATTATGTATAGAGCAAAGTGACGGTTAATTACAAATACTTCAGAGCCTGTAAGTGCAGCATGTGTTTGTAAAGGGAACTTTACCAGGGGATTACACTGTAAATATCTACGAATACAATGCTCATTGCCAGTGGCAGATGCATCACAAGGTTTGACACTGTAGAAACAATAGTGCTGTTATAACGGATTCCTCATTTTTTTTGTTTGCTTGCAGGCGTGTAGAGTTGCTGACGGCAGGACGCAGTGTCGTGGTTAATTGGGAACAGGAGCAGGTGGCTGTTTTTTAAGAGGATGTCATTGACCTTATCTGAGCACGGCTCTTTCCCTGCCTTGTTGAAAATTTTTTGAGGTAAAGGTGGGTGCTATAGCAACACAGCACTTAGGGATCATTTAAATCATACACAATATTCATCACTATTTCACGTTTTATGTTCATGAATAATTTGCACAAGTAATATAGTAATGTGATGTTTAGACAAGGCTGCATTATGGAAACCAATTGCTCTTCTTAGGCTGCAGTATTTTATAACAGCTGTTAAATGGCCCTGTATCAGGAACAGAATCCTTTTATTCAGATAACAGAAAGTATTCCCATCACTTCTAGGAATTTTGAACTCTGAGGTGTATTTGTGGGAAAGTATAGTGATAGCACCACTTAAAACATTAGTAGTTTAATTAAAGGACTTAGTAAGCAGGTTTCTGTAAAAGCTGTTAGGGAAAATTGATCTTTTATCAGGTTTTAATTGGGTAATTAATCTAGCAATTAAAGCAAAATGACAGTGAAATTTACCATCCAATACCATAAACTGTGTATAAAGCTGCTTAGTTTAGCTATATATGTTATTTAGCTTTATTAGTTTAGCTATATATGTTATTTAGCTATATTAGTTTAGCTATATATGTTATTTAGCTATATTAGTGTAGCTATATTAGTTTAGCTATATATGTTATTTAGCTATATTAGTTCAGCTTATTTAGACTATATAGAGCTGTAGTCATGAAGGTTTATGTAGTCATGATATCAGCATGCAGCTCTGACTAAATTCAACCAGCACAGTTCAACAGCTACATTCCTCCAGCTGCTCCAGGTGTGATCTCTACAGAGAGGACGCATGCGAAATCATTGCAGGTTGAGGTCACACACGGCATCTAAGAAATCCTGGCATATATTGTTAGTATATATTTTTTTGTGTACTCCCCCAGCCTTGAAAAAGACTGCATTCACACGTGGGAATTCCAGTGTCTTGCCATGGTTTGCAAAAAAATTAATCAATAAATGAACAATGGGCTTTTAAACGGGTGGAAAGTGAGTTTTTACTGTCCCAGGGGTGCCGTTATCACAGTATCAGTTAACCATAATGGATTTAGGTTGCAATTTAGATTTGCACCACAGCGTTGAGATTCTGCTGTAAAATTTGCTACTGGGATGGAATATGTTGCTGTAGACAACACATTTGGAACCATGCTAACAGTAGCTTAGCATTGTGACCTCTCCCATGCACACAAAGTAAATATCTTCTGAAATGAATAAGCTGCTTGAAATTTACATAATAATAATGTAATTTTTCATTTGATTGAATCTGATTTTTGCCAGCATTCTTTTAAGTTTTTTCCAACCTCATTAACCCTAACCCTAACCCTAACCCTAGCTGCTATGAAAGAATAATTTTGTGGATGGAACTGGAGAAGTCAGATGGTTAAGCTAATTAAGCTAATAGCATAATGGACTTGCACGATTTTTGTAATAACTAAACGTCTGTTGCTTACTGGCTTAATATGATTGGTCAAAATCCTCCACATGGAGAAGAAAGGTTTATGATGCAGTTCGGTCTTGCAGTACTGGTGATACTCATGACGTACTCTGAAATGCATCTCATGGTGTAATTTATCAGGATGATGACGATAATGTGATGTCATTCTGCCCACTCTTAGTTACTGCCTGTAGCTAAAGATCATAAAGAGGATGGTATTGCAGTCAGCCAGGAGTCTGCAGTGATTGCTCTGCAACAGGCCTCTGAGGGCCTGTGTTTTATGGCTGTGACTGGGCAAACACTGTTCAGTTGGTGGGTCAAACAGAGCACGATAGCAGACAAGAGCAATCAAAGGCTGCTCGGTGTGGGTTAGGGTCGGGTCACCCAGAGAGCATGTATTCACATTTAAAGTCAATAGCTCCCAGCAGGCTACAGCTTAATGAGGCACAGATGTGGTTCCTGCACAGACTGCAGGGGTGGGTGCCAAGTTTTAGGGCAGGGTGGGAGCGCTGAGAGGTGGATAGGAGCAGGTTCAGCTCTAATAGGTTCCCTGGTAATAGGCCACCAATGTACGTTCAAAAACGATCAATGTGCTCCAGGGATGTGGGGTTTGGAAGGAGAAGAAAATCTCGGATTCTCCATTTCATTATCCCTGTGTTTATATCGCCAAATGGGATTATTTAGAACGATGCCATAGGTCATCAGATTGTATGGAATGTAGAAATTAGATGGTTTTAGAACTTCCACATGATGTACATGTTCTGTATCAAAGATGGTTCCATAGAGATGGTTTATAACAAATATCCTTATTAAGATTCTATAAACAGATTCATATTTTCATTATTGCTATTAATTTTGTCATAAACATCTTACAATTATTATTTAACTATGTTGCATTCCAGATATTGGGCACACATATATCTACTCCATTGAAATCACTGGATTTGTCCTCTACATTAGTAATTTTCATGTGTTGTAACTGCTTAAGAATGATTTTGAAGGTGTTTACAACTTCTAACCAGTAAATAAATACATGAAAACTACTCAGAATCCCTTTATAAGGACAGTCTCATTGGACCAATGTTTTAAGTGTATATATGAAAAAGGGACAGAGCAACCATTTTTTATCTACAAGGACAAGAAAAACATTTGATTTCCATCAATACCAGAAAATGCATTAAATTATGGTAGACTCCAAATGAAAAAACAATGAAAAATTATAATAATAAATAATAAATAAAGGCAAGTAGCTTACCAGACGTTTTGACATGGGCGTCTTGTCACCAACTGGGAGATGTTGCTCAAGTGCCAGGACAATACAGTTGGCAATGATGGTGGCCAGGATCATGTATTCAAATGGAGTGTGTAGGTCAAGGAAAACGTTCAGACATTTTACAGACAAATCACAAAAAACAGCAGAAATTTAAGAAGGAAAAATGTAAATTAAAATATTCTTAGTGCATGCGTGCCCATATTTGATAAAGCGTGTGGCCATGGATTTTGGAAATCAATACGGTCACTGGTACTACACTCCTAAAAAGTGCTAAGTGAGTTTCTTTGAGCAATGCCACAGAAGAATCACTTTCGGTTCCCAAAAGAGCCATGTTATATTAAAGACTTATAGAACATTCACATAATGCAAACCTTAATTTAGCATGAAATAGGAGTGAAAAATACTGGAGAAAAAATATCACAATACTTCAAAATACATTAACTGAATATTTATTTTTTTGTGACCAGAAAAGAACTACTAGAACTACTGAAATTCATGAATAAAAATGAATTTTAACCAATAGCTAAATCTATTAACCATGCTCCATTTATAATGAAACATGCGGTTAGGCATCATTATAAAAGTACTGATAAAATGGCAATAAGCTTTTCTGATGTATTATATTACAATAACAATATTGTTAAACTTTACAGTATATTCTGATGCTCTCTGAAGTATTATTCCCATGTTTTACAGGGAACCAAAACTGGTTCTTCTATGACATTACACAAATAATGTTTCAGCACTTTGGGATTTTTGCCAGCATTCTGAGAAGAACATATTTGTGACTGAAGCATGAAAAAACTACTTTATCCCAAGATATTTAGAGCAAAATAGTCAACTTGTGCAAATGTTTTAGGAGCTTTCAAAATTCTAAAATCCATGTGTGTTTTAAAAACCAGCTTGAACAAACTGAGACTGGCTCTTTATGGATGGCTGGCCCTTTCAGTTCATCCTAGCCCTACGATTCAATTTACAATTCATTTTCTATGGTTGCCCCCTGCGGCTAAAGCCTTTATAGGACTGCAATTCACACAGAAAACCTAAAGCTCCATTGACCACTCCAGTCATGTACTCCTCACCCGCAGGGTCGTACATGCTCTGTTTCGTACTCACTGCTGTAGACAGCCATTTTGGACAACATCAGAGCTGGAGAGCTTAATTTTTGGGTCAGCAAGTCATACACCAATCTAAAACACATGCACATGTATGAGCCAACTTGATAAATACCTGGATGTGGTTTGAGAGTTGGGGGAGAAATTATGGGGATAATTTGGGACAATAATGACATGTTCTCTTTATAGGTCAAACTGAAGAAACAAAGTTTGTTCTCCAAACGAGTCTTGGTTGACTGACTACATCTGGAGTCTGTGGTAAATTGCATAGATTCTAAATCATTTAACTAACATCTCTGCTGAGCTTTTATGAAATTAAACTGCTAAAACAATGGTCTCCAAACTGGTCTTGGAGTAGACTGTGTCTTGAACATTTTAGGGGTTTCCCTGATATGACCATACACCAGTAAGTGTAAGTTAGGGGTACTCCTGGACCAGTTTGGGGAACCATCCCTCCAGGCCAGGGGTGCTCAATACGTTGATCGCGAAGTCATCGCTAGTCGATCGCGGATCCCTGCCTTTCAAAATAAACTACCGCACACGTGAGACCATGCAGTAAACACAAGTGAACCACGAGCCACAGAAAACA
>JBBIGC010000024.1:12658067-12669992 GCA_037576955.1 Lepidarchus adonis
ATGTAACTTTATTAGCAGCGTCTTTCTGAAATGCGCTAACAACGATCAGAGTAACGTCGTCCTCTGCCCCTCACGCATTCTGGTTGCTATGGTAACGTGTAAACGTTCCATTCAGAATAAGTTTTCAGTGCTGTTGTGGTGATCTCCGGGTTTTCTGCCATGACTTTCATCCAGAATACCAGCAAAGTTGATGTCTCTAACAATACTACGGATTGAGATCGAGTTTACATTTTTTGTATGGCCCGGTACCAGCCCGGTTCGAAATGCTCCATGGCCCGGTGGTTGGGGACCACTGCTCTAGGGAGACCACAGCCCTGAAGAGAGAACCATTACAGCTCCAAAAGAAGTTTAACTAGCTTGGTACTGAATGAAACATCCAGTATAAGCAATCTAATCAACAAAGAGTAGGGTAAGATTCCCATATGTCAAATGACATAGTTGTACACAGAGCTCTCTCTGAAGTCATTCATCCATGCATCCAGAGCCACTGAATGAAAGTAGAGCATTCGCAGACAGCAACAAAGAGATAAACATGCTCATCAATGTATTTCCCTTTTAGCTAATCTCTATGTTTATAACAGGAAAATAAGTCAAAGGAAAGCAAAAATGAACTACAAAGCAAAAAATTATAAGACAAACAGATTTCTTCAGATTGGGACAGAAGCAAGAACAGTCAACTGCAGTCAACTGGTGTGGTGCATCTGCTCGTAGGAATTGCACAACACTCTCACTCACTTGGCAGCCTTCAACATCTACTGTAGTGATTTTCAGCAGCCAGGCTCAAAGGAAGGAGGTCAGAAGGTGCAGTAATTACAGCAAAATCCAGGCTCTTCTACTGGTGCCCCTCCCCCACTTCAGCCTAGCTCCCTAGCTCTCATCTGATTGGCAGCCACACCAGCTGCCTTCCGCAGGGCAGTCAGAAAATGTCTGCCGTTCGTTGGAGCTGCTTTCAACAAAGGTCGGTCTCTCTCTGTTTCCCCCTCTCACCACCAGGGGAGCCACTTCATAATAAGAGTCCCCTATTACCTAACCAACCAGGACTGGTTCTGATCCATTTAAACCAAAATGGCACTTGGGCAGCCTTTCATATCTCAAGGCGTAACACTCCAAAGAGGTTCTCTGCCATTCAACAAAAAGGAATTTCCATTGTGGCCTCACAACACTTACTTCCAAAAACATCTTTTGTTCAGAATCATCCATTTCACTCTATTTCTGAGGTGCAGAGTCAAGAGCAATGTTTTTATATCTAGAAATCGAAAGGCACACACACTGCCTTAGACTGAATAGGTAGAAGAGCTGAAAAGAATACTGGTGTACGACTCCAGTGTTGTACATTACGTTATGTGTGCAATTACAGTCCTCATTCAATTATAGGAGTCAAAACCCAGGACTAGACTCGCACTTAAGATTACATTAAGCTTTTTCCACAAAGAACATCTACGTCCAAGATGAATCACTTCTGCTCAAGAAAAAAGGTGGGAGGTGAAACATCAGCCTCAGAGCAGTGAGTACCTCTTTAGCTCTTTCCAAAGTAGTGACATATGGCAAATACACTACTGGTCAAAGTAATAATCGAACAGTAACAGTCTTGTGAGTAACGGACAAGCACAATGCCGACCAGAGGTTGAAAAACCTTTGTATCTGAAACATACACATAAAATGATAGTCTAGTATGTGTGTCAGCTGTAAGGGGTTATGGAGACTTCCAATAAGTGGCAGCACCTCCATGCTTCAGGATGGCAATGTGCGATAATGCAGATATCTGTGCTCTCCTGAGCCTACATCCAACGTTACTGCAACTTTATCCATTGCCATTTCCAGCATGAAGTGCTGAAGCATATTTAAATGAACCTTTAAAATGTTCTTCTGTTTAAATGATGGTTTAAACTGTGCCTGTACACAGTGTTCACAGGCTCTCTTCAAGGTAAGCCTGAACACACCAATATGTTTTGGTGCACTGATTTCCCCAAAACACACTGTAGACTTGGAACGGATACCTGACTACTAAAGACCCTAAACAAATCATTTTGATTGGTCACCAGTAACCAAGATCATTGTGGTCCAGTAATGCAACAGATAAAGTTACATAAGAAAAAGAAATTGCTCTCATCTGTTCAAAATGAGAAAAACATTGACTGCAAGTAGTGCTCCTCCATTTCCCAAGCACTCCCCCTAGAGGCAAAAGAGAGAACATGCACAGTAAAGAAAGAGAGGAAGAGGGAAGGGCCTTCTGCTCCTCACCGCCATTTCGTAACCAGATTGTTTACTGACACAAGAGGACAGACAGTGAATTTTTATGTGGGATCGGGACCTTTGGGTAGGATTTGTGAGAGTTGGAGGATAAGAAGCAAACATCCATCAATTCTGATTAGCGTGAGACTTGGATGGAAAAAAAAGAGGATATTAGAAAACTTGCTAGAAAAACTAGCCTAATTAACATGCCATTGCTAATAGATTATAAATTACACCAAATAAAAAAATATTTAATATACCCGTTCAATATTACAGTTTGTCACCTAATGCAGAACTATGAATCTGCCAAGTTTTCCTCCCAAAATAAAAACCTTTTCAAAGCATAAGCTGAAACAGCTGGAACAACAGGCCATGTCTCATACATGACCAAACTGAGTGCCTGTGAAAAGCAAGATTTTCCTTTGGAATATACAAGACACAGTGTGTATTTTGAAACTTCACATATGAGACTACAGCAAACAAGCTCCAACTGAACATTTTTAAACAAGGTTAATTTGAAATTGAATGAAATATATTCAAGAATGTCCACAGTAAGTTTCGTCAAAATGCAGTGTTTGAAAATCTTGCTTATTTGTGTACCTTAGCAGATCTGACAGCATAAGCGAAAACTACTACATCAGCATGGCAGGGCCATAAGACCAACCATGCGCTATGGCACTTACACACACACACACACACCCACCTCCTTTAAGAGGATGTTCACACCAGCATGGTGAATATGCAAATATGTTTGCAAACTATAAGAGTAATGGGAATTATTGATAATGCTCTTTTCTTCTGCTCTGAAATAACCAGTAATCAGTCATTCATCTAAACTTGTCAAATAAACATCAAAAGGCTCATCAAAATGAAATCATTTAGCAAGACCAAAAATTATTTAGACATAAATAATGCCCAGACTGTAGCATAGTTTCTATTACTATAAACTAGTCTCAGGCCTCAGACTGTAAAACTTTCCCATTACAAAAATCATGTCACTGCATATGAAGAGCAAAATAAATGCAAAATAAGAGTAGCGTTGGAAAACATACCAAACAACAACACTAATCCTTCTTTCTAGAACAAATGGTTTGATCATAAATATCATTAAACTTGGTGGAAAAATTGTCCTAAAGCAGGACATTATAGGTGCTGCATTCTCTGTTCAGCTTCTTCAGTAAGAAAGAGAACTGAAGCGGGTTAAGGAAATGAGTGGCAATGAAAATGAAAATATTACTGAAATTGCTTAAATGTTTCCAGAATAAGACTTATCTAGATTTTTTTAGGCCTGGCCAAACTAAAGCTAAACAGGCCCGAACCTGCAAGAAATCAGTGTCTTCCTGCAAACTAAACTGAGCTTTCAGGATACTGGTCTCTACTAACAAGCTCTCCCTGTGACAATCCAAAGCCTCAGATGTATCAAGAAATAAAACGAGAAAGACCAGAAAAGATCAGCCTTTGTTTGCCACTGAAACTTAGTAGGTGAGACCAGTCCTCTTCTTCGTCCTGTTTTCCACAGAACCTAGCAAACAAAGCTCCCATTAAATCAGGTACAGACAATCCACAGAGTTCGTCTCCTGCAAGCTACCGAGCCTACAACACTTAGGCCATGTCATTCAACTTCACCTCCGAGCATGAAGCAAAGGCCAAAAGACAGTCAATGGGTTCTGCTCAAGTCCCATGCGCCTCACAGACTTCAGACCAGATGACTGCTTGACTGAACTGGAAGGCTGGATACCACCTCTCGGTCACAAGAGAGCTCCCTTCTCTGAATATGAGAATAGCAGCCAACTCTCAATGGATTGAAAGGGAATGGGATAAAAGGCAGTCTGTAAAAAAGGATCACAGCAAGTGAATGAGCTTCAAATTATGAATATTCACAGCCAGCATGGACAGAGGTCGCCAACACCGTTCCTCTGCTAAAGGGCCTCTTCCAGCAGCATCATACCTGCTTTCTCCTGATGGCCTCCATTGAGGGAGAGCGAGAGAGCTTCGAACAGATTGTTCTTCTTTTCCCTCCTCCTCCTGCATGCAGACATTCACCCGGCTTGCTGGTCACGTGACCTAGCAGCTCCCTCTGTTGGTCGGCCTTACTAAGGCTCAAACAGAGCATGCTCAGTCAGTTCAAATTTCTAACGTCTCCCTCCTCTTAAAGGAGAGCGCCAATGAAAGCAAGGAGCCATTTTGCTGTTGGCAAAAAAATATTATATAGGAAAAAGGTATGAAGAGGCCATGTGTAAGCAAAAATGAAGGCTTGTTAGACTCCGCTGTAAGCAAGACCACAAAAAAAAGATATCCTTAATCCCTATTCAGAGGTCTTGATCACCAGTGAGACCAAGAAGGCCAGGGCTGTCACAAAAGACTCAAGTCCGAGGCAAATCAGCCCCAACACAATGGCAAATGATTACACGAAACTGCAAAAACAGCTACAAAGTGCAAGTCTTTTTGCATCTAGTAAGTAGGCCTTATTTTGTATCTCTGACACAGGATTGATTAGCAGATGCAGAACATGCAAATTGTGTTTGAATGTGAGCCATCAATCAATAACCAATAACGATTAAGGTCATCATTAATAGCAGGACAAAAAACCCTGTTTGAGAAAAGGGGAAACATACACTTGACATGATATACTACTGAACAATAGGTCAAAAGGGCGTGTAACGTTTTTAAGATACATTAGTATCACAGCATGTTCAGAGAGTCATTACCAAATTAAGAAACACCAAGAACTAGAGTAACACCATCCAGTCTAAACATACAGAGCACTAGAGGGACATTTCATACACACCGCAAGCGTGCTCGGTCTACAAACTGCTTCATTTCTTCAACATCTTTTTTAACAGCAAAGCTCAAGATAGCCAGGCCACAAACGAGTCACACTGCATTGTTCTGCCCAGGCCTGCAAAGCTTAAACGGAGATCTGCTAGATGACCAAGCTAACCAATGGAGCATGCTCAGATGAGTCCCTGCTATCCACCTCAGACTAGCAGGCAAAGCAGTCAGGGCATGTTCCTCTTATTAAGCGCAGCTTATCTTATTTAGAACATCTAACCAAATCATGTTTCTCCATAGAGAAAAGCATAATCTTCAGTTTCTTCCACATGGGCAACAAGCTCTTCTGCTCGGGTGGTTTTACAGTAAGAAAAGACAAGTGAGAGAGACAGAGAAAGCGAGCAACTAGGAGGGAGAGAGCAGAGAGAGAGCAAAGCACAAAAAGCATGCTCTAACCATGTGCTCCTCTACACAACCACACTGAGCTAGAACCATTCCTCTCACAGGAACCACAATGCAAATGTCCACAATAAACGCAATTTAAGAAAACAAAGTCACAAAGTGAGCAAACATCACTATGGAGTACAACACACTTTGAGCATTAGCAAGAACAAAATCTTTTTCAGTCTTGATTAAAGCAGTATGATATTTATGTTCAGGTATCCACCAATCAACACTTGGCACCAACTATGCCTCAAGAGATCACTTGCAAAATTCAAAATATTTATCTTTCAGCCTTATGGTTCACACCTTGATAAAATGGCTGCAGAGAGAAAAGGAAAAATGTTTAACAAGATCATATCTTCCCAATATCTACATTTAGCATGCAGTCGTTCCCAGTTAAATCTCAGAACGCGTTTGTTTGCTTTATTACCCTTCATGGTACATCTGTAACTTCCCTATGAAAACCCTTTGTCCCTGACCTGACAGGGCAGATTTCAAAGTATATCTTGTGTCAGCACAGAGTCCCTGTCCAGCAACGGTCAGGAAGGCCTTCTCAGCAGCTTTTGTATCAGGACAAGCGACTGAATCCATTCACAAGTCAGCTGATGGATCAATCAAATCACCTGTAACTGAAGAGATCCAAAATAACAGAACATGGAAAAAAAAAGAGAACCGTTTCAACGTTCAATGAGGAAGAAAAAAAAAAAAAAAATCCAACCTTGGCCTAGTTTCACAAATCAACTCAACAGTCTCTGAAACACCAGGCATACATTTGGTAATGCCTTTCCCAAAAGACAGGCAAAAAATTGAGAAGCAAATAATCCTGCCTTGTTTGAGGTTGAGGCCTCCAGCAATATGTCAGTACCTGACTTAAGCTGTGGGTCTCCATTGATGGGGGAGGAGGAAGAGGGCGAGAGAAAAGCTCCACTGACTCAACGTCTAGCTTTCCACACAAGCCTCGTCCCTGCTCAGGTCACATGACCACCTCTGTAGAAAGCATTGACATGGCGCTCTCTGGGCATGCTCAGTTGGAGCTCTGCTGTTCTTCACGAAGAATGAAGAGCAGAAAAAAAACAGCACTGCAGCCATTTCATGGATTGGTGTGGATACATTGAAACAACGGTTTTGATGCAGATTTTTGTCTCAGATTTTGTTCACTGAGAAAAATGATACATTAATTATTTGTGGAGGTTTCTTTATGGCTAAAATTAAAACAAATTCAGCATACAGAATTATAGCACTTATCTCTGCTTAATCTTGGGGTGGTGCAAAATTGCAAAGATCACTTTTAACCATTTTCCTACAGTAAAAAAATGCAAGCATGCTCTCTCTTGAAAATGATACATAAAAACTAAATCAACATTTTAAAAAAATGCCATAAAAATTTAGATCTGATAAGAGTAAATAAACAAAAAGTTGTTCCACATTCTCTTTATGCCTGTTCAAAACTATTGCTGCCTGTCAGATTGAAAAGGGTTTCTCAATATGGTCTCAAAATATTTTTCTTTAAATGACAAATGGCAAAAGTGAAAACAAAAAAAGTAGTTTAGCCCTTTGAAAAATCGTACATTTTGAAAAAATGTACAATAACCAGCGAATAACAGTAAAAAAAATATTGTCATTTGCCCATAGACGTGTGTGTGAATGGTTGCCTGTCTCTTTGTTGCCCTGTGATGGGTTAGCTTCCTTGTCTAGGGTGTAGCTAGCCTTGGCCTGTAGTCAGTAGGAATCAGCTCTAGCTTCCCCATGACCCGAAATAAATTAAGCTTAATATCTGCTCTTTAGGGCTGATGCAAAAAGCATTTTTAAATTCTAATACTTGCTGGTGAAGTGAAAATGACCATCATGGTAAACACACACAAATCACAGACAGTGTAATGGGATGGTATCTTGCTCAAGGGTACCTCAGTGGTGCCCGAGTTGGGAACCAATAACCTTCCATTCATAAGGGCAAGGTCCTAACCACTCATGTGCTATTTAGAGTCTCAAAATAGATAGCAGGTGAAGATCTGTATATTGACAAACACCTTTGTTTTATGAGATACCGTGATGTTGATCCATCATGGGGAAGGGTGTGTTGGCAGCCCCCATTCCACTCGCACATTACCACCCAAGCAGATGGTCAACCTGTCTCTAGATGTTAGAGTTGTTGCTTTAAAAATATTATTTATATAAAATAGTTACAACTGTTAAATGTGCCGGTCCACAGCCACTTTTGTATGCACCACTGCAAAGAGCATGTCTTTTGTATTTATTTAAATGAACAGCATAGTGGATATGCTACAAAATCCATCATGCCTCATTTCATTCATTTAATCTTTGATGCTCACAGCATTTTATATACAATGCTCAAAAAAATTACACACTGGAGACGCATTAGATCTCAATGGTATAAAACTCATGCTGGATATCTATACTAAAATGGACTGGGTAATGTGGTATGAATGACAGGAAGCAACGAAATGCTTCAAGACATTTCAAGACACCCAGAAACTCAAAAGTGAAAACATCATGTGGCAGGTGGATCCATTGTGCTGAAATGTCATTGCAGCAAACTCAAAATGGTACTCAGTAGTTTGAATGGCCCCCATGTGCTTGTATTCATTCCTAATGTCAGGGCATTCTCCAAATGATATGACGGATCTTGTCCGCTCAGATCTGGACTAGGGCATTACTGTGCTCCTGGACAGTTTGAGGTACAACCTGGTAGCATCATATCGACCAAAACATAAATGCAGAGGTGTTCTATTGGAATTAGGTGGGGGTGAGCGTGGAGGCCAGTCAATTGTATCAATTCCTTCATCTTCCAAGAATTGCCTGCATGCTCTCGCCACATGGGGCCAGGCATTGTCGTGTCACCAGGAGAACCCAGGACCCACTGCACCAGTGTAGGGTCCGACAACGGTTCCAAGGATTTCATGCCGATAGTCAGGGTGCCGTTGCCTTTGCGTCCCTCCATAGATACAGTAGGGCAAAAAAAAGTATTTGGTAGTATCTGATTCTGCAAGTTGTCCTACTTAAAAAGAAGAGAGAGTCTGTAATGTAAATGTAATGTAATGTAATGTAAACAGATTGTAAAAAAAAATAAAAATACAGGAAATTAAAGAATTTGTATAAATGGTGCAGAAAATAAGTATTGTCAATAACAAAAGTTTACCTCAATACTTTGTAATGTAACCTTGGTTGGCAATGACAGAGGTCAAATGTTTCCTGTAGGTCTTCACCAGGTTTGCATACAGTGTAGCTGGTGTTTTGGTCCATTCTTCCATGCAGATCTTCTCAGGTGCTCTGATGTTTCAGGGCTGTCGCTGAGCAACACAGACTTTCATCTCCCTCCACAGATTCTCTGTTGGATTGAGGTCCAGAGACTGGCTAGAACACTCCAGAACCCTAAAATGCTTTTTACGTAGGCACTCCTTTGTTGCCCAGATGGTATGTTTGGGATAATGCTGGAAGATCCAGCCACATTTCATCTTCAATGCTCTCACTGATGGAAGTGGATTTTTGTCCAAAATCCCATGATACAGGGCCCCATTCATCCTTTCCTTAATACGGATCAGTCGTCCTGTCCCTTTTGCAGAAAAGCAGCCCCAAAGCATAATGTTTCCACCCCCATGCTTCACAGTGGGTATGGTGTTCATGGGATGCAACTCTGCATTCCTCCCCCTCCAAACACAGCGAGTGCCGTTTATACCAAAGAGTTCCATTTTGGTCTCATCAGACCACATGACATCCAGATGGTCTCTGGCAAACTTTAGACAGCCCTGGACATGTGCTGGCTTAAGCAGGGGGACCTATTGAGTGCTGCATAATTTTAATCCATGACGACGTAGTGTGTTACTAATAGTAACCTTTGTTACTGTAGTGCCAGCTGTCTTTAGGTCATTGACCAGTTCCCCCCATTTAGTTCTGGGCTGTTTCCTCACCGTTCCTCAAGATCATTTGTACCCACGAGGTGAGATCTTGCATGGAACCACGGGTTGAGGGAGATTATCAGTGATCTTGTATTTATTCAGTTTTCTAATAATTGCTCCAACAGTTGATCTCTCCAAGCTGCTTGCCCTATTGTAGATTGGCTCATCCCAGTCTTGTCCAAGTGTACAATCTGCAGGTGTACAAAGCTCTCTGGTCTTGGCCATGATGGAGGTTGGAGTCTGACTGTTTGAAGGTGTGGACAGGTGTCTTTTACAGATAACGAATTCTAACAGGTGCTGTTAATACAGGTAACAAGTGAAGGATAGAAGAGCTTCTTAAAGAAGTAGTAACAAATCTGTGAGGGCCAGAATTCTTGCTTATTTGCAGGTGCTAGTTATTTTCTGCAATAGAATGCTATTTTCTGGATTTTTTTTTTTAAAAAAGCGTACCTATGATGGCATTGTTGGCCTAGTGGTTAGGACATTGCCCCTGAGATCAGAAGGTTGCAGGTTCAAGTCCCAGCCTGGGCACCACAGAGGTACCCTTGAGCAAGGTACCGCCCCCACTTCACTGCTCCCCGGGCACCTCTGTTGACGGCAGCCCACTGCTCCATGTGTGCGTGTGATGGGTTAAATGCAGAGAATAAATTTCCCACTTGTGGGACTATAAGGGATAATAAAATAATAATAAATAAAAAAGATTACAGACTGCTCATCTTTTTAAGTCGGACAACTTGCCAAATTGGTGGCTGCCAAATACTTTTTTGCCCCACTGTAGGCCTCCACAAACCATCACCAACCCTCCAACAAACCGGTCATACTGAACAATGTTACAGGGAGCATAACATTCTCCATGGTTTCTCTAGGGTGAACCTGCTCTCATATGTGATCCTGCCAATTCTAGTGTTCTTTGAGACATGCCAACTGGGCTCCACAGTTTCAGGCAGTGAACACAGGGCCCACTAGAGGATGTTGGGCCCTCAGGTCACCCGCATGAAGTAAGACCTGCTGGTAGTCAGTCTGTAGGGCTCTGGCAGTGCTCACACTTTTCCTTTTTTCACAAAGGAGCGGATACCAGTCTTGCTAAAAGGTTAAGGACCTTCTACAGCCCTGTCCAGCTCTCCTAGAGTAACTGCCTGGCTCCTGGAATCTCCTCCATGCTTTTGCAACTGTGCTGGGAGACAGTAAACCTTATGGCAATGGCATGTATTGACGTGCCACCCAGGTATCACCTCATGATATCACTAGTACCCTGTCAAATGAAAAACTAGAGCAAAAACAAAAGATGAAGAGGGAAAAAAAGTCAGTCAGTGGTCATCTTTCCCCTTTAGTGCACCTGTTGTTAATTTCATTCACACAAAAGCAGTGGATTAACAGAACATGAACAGATTAACAACCCACTCCTGACTGACCAGATCAATATATAGTTTAACTGCCTGATTATACTCTGATTAAAAGTGTTCCTTTAATTGAAAACTTTGGCTTTCCATCCACACATTATTTGATGTGTTTTGTCATTTAAAAATTAGATTTTTGAAAATGCTTTCCAAGATAAAGATTTTTAAAAATGTAGTCTTTGCATATGTGTGGACGAGGAAAAGCTTTTTGACAAAATTCATCTCCTTTGACATCACATGATGGCCATGTTGACTGACATCCACCTACCAGAAACAGCAATTGTGGTGGCCTAGTGGTTAGGACATTGCCCCTGGGATCAGAAAGTCTCAGGTTCAAGTCCCAGCCCGGGCACCACCGAGTAACCCTTGAGCAAGGTACCATCCCCACTTCACTGCACCCCGGGCACTGTTGATAGCTGCCCACTGCTCCACGTGTGATTAAATGCAGAGCACAAATTTCGTTGTGGTGCACTGTGTGTTCACAATGACAGAAAAATCACTTACACTTACAACTTAGGGTTAGATCATCAGTCGTTTTGACAACATTTCTTTGAGTTCACATGTGGACAGGAATTTTCAAAACCGTGCTCGTGGATGTGAATTTTAAAAAATTTAAAATAATTTTCAAAAATTCCTGGCTGCGTGTGGACAGGGCCTTGGAGAAGCAAGTTTGTGACCAAGTTTTCGCTGGTAGGATTCCTTAAACCGGCCAGGTAAAAGGCAGAGATACACTTGTCTTGTCATATGCCATGTGCCTTATACTTATGAAACAAAAATATTATTCTTCCTTAACTAAACTGTCAAAGGGTTCTAGGTTTGTTTAATTTCTAGAAGTCTAGAAATTTTCAAAAACGGTGGTAACGTCCTCACAGTAACCAGCTGACTACAATAAAACTACCATGTTTCATTGCACAAAATACAGATCATCCATACTATATGTAAGACATCTTAAGATAACCTTTACTGGTATCAGTGCATTTTATCTCAAATTTTTTTAATAACTCAATGCTACACACTTTTCTTACAACTCCACCAGCTGCTTCCTGCAGAGGTTCTCTGACGACTCTGCAATAGTTGGCCTGATCACCAATGGGGACGACAAGGAGTACAGGGAACTGAGCAGGGACTTTGTGGACTGGTGCCAGCAGAACTACCTCCAGATCAAC
>JBBIGC010000024.1:12670092-12681853 GCA_037576955.1 Lepidarchus adonis
TAATACTCTGTTTGCTGTCCTGCTGCTGTAACGATGTGGAATTTCCCACTTGTGGGACAATAAAGGTTTATCTTATCGTATTATCTTATCTTATTACATTTCAGAAAATAATTAGAATGGAAAGGTTAGAATTGAAAGTAGTCTTTGGAACACATATACAAATTATAATTATATTGTAAATTATTGTGTAGAGAAAATATGAAATTACATCCCAATGGGTAACGAATCAGTCAATCATTAGTGTTTTAGGCGATAATATCCTACTGGCTGCTTTAAATTTCTCCTATTGTACAGCAATAAGCTATCTGACATGATGCAAACATTGCATTTTTTCATTCAATCACACAATGACATTGAAAGGATAAAATATGTTTAGGGAACACATATTCTGTGTATATCAGGCAAATGCCCAAGAATAAAAAAAACCCTGATTTTTGCAAATCATCCTCGTCTCCAAGACAAGACAATATAAAAATACATACAATACACCATGTGGCTGGGGAATCACCAAGATTTAAATTATGTTATAATTTATGATAGAAAAAAATTCATTTTTCTTTTTTTACATGCTTTTGGTTCCTTGCTCTCAACCAAAAAATAGCAAAATGCTAAACTATAGACTGTCAAACAACACATTTTAATTTGATCAGCCAGATGCAATAGTACACTGTCCTAGTAAATTAGCTTAATATCAAGAAATGGTCAGAAAATGTTGTGGCCATGATTTATCACAGTAATGATAATTATCATCATATTGCCCAGCATTAAATAGAACCTGCATTTGTGAATGTGTTAATTCAAAGTCTTCTCAATTTTATGCTGAGGAGGATTATTTGGAAATGGTGGAAAATAGTATATTACATTTTTTTGTAGCTTGGTGAACATCTGCACACCCTTCTTTCTGAAAGACTTTGGCTTTCTAAGATGTTCCTTTTTGTACCCAATCATTTTACCAACCTGAAGCCAATTTACATAATTAGGTGCAAAATATTCCTACAGCGGTTTCATTTTAGTACAGCTTCCTTTTCCAGCCTTTTGCTGCCCCGTACCAAAAATGAAACATATTGCTTCATTCAAATTCAAAAAAAGTTAATATTTTTGTAATATAAATTATTTATAAAATTATAAAATTCGTTTGATGTTTTCTGTGTTCTCTTGCAAATAAAACTGGTTTATGTTATTAGCAAATCACTGCATTCTGGTTTTACTTATATTTTAGCCAGCATTCCAACTTTTGAAAACTAGGGTTGTACTTAACACCATAAATTAAGAATGGATAAAATAATCATAAGGTATTAACTCAGATTTCCCCCTTTAATCCTCTTAAACAGCATTTAATAGAAATTACTACATCTCCTTGGAGGAGGTATAAGTATCAGTAACAAAGCGCATATGCCACGGTTACCATTACTGATCAAGTAAATATTTATTAGCCTCCAGAATGTCATTTTGAACTGCAATTTTAGTGTACACGTGCTCGCATTACTGTTGGACTTAAACTACAAATATTCCAGTTTTTGAGAGTGTACACATTTACATGCTTTTTACTGAAACACTGAGATAAATGTAAAGACCTAAGGAAACAAGATTCTAGGTGGAGTTTTGCCCTAGACAGCAGAGATGAAATGTAAAAGTATAAAAGTCTTAAAATCTTTATTTAGCAGCACATTTGCAGGGTCAGTTTCACTAATATACAAAAAGCAGAGCCCAATTTCTATTTCTATCAAAAACATACAGCTCCAAGGTCACTGTAATTTTTGTCCTGTAATAAAATTTTATTTTTTTTATATGTAATTTTATTTTCAGGTACAAAAATGAGGTGCAAATTGCAATGTTTTATACTAAATCTGTACATATTTAGTGATTAGCTGTGCAGGTATCTCTCGCGACTCTAGGGCAGGGGTGTCCAAAGTTAGTCCTGGAGGCTGGTGTCCTGCACATTTTGGTAGTTTCCCTCCTTAAACACACTCACTGAACCTG
Organism: Lepidarchus adonis; assembly: GCA_037576955.1. Lineage (NCBI taxonomy): Eukaryota > Metazoa > Chordata > Actinopteri > Characiformes > Lepidarchidae > Lepidarchus > Lepidarchus adonis. The sequence continues at coordinate 12,672,073 of JBBIGC010000024.1, forward strand.
ACAATTGACAGGTGAGTCTTACCAGCTGAGCTTGATCAGGGAAAACCCCAAACTGTGCTGGAAACCGGCCTCCAGGACCAGAGCTGGACACTCCTGCTTTAGGGCATCTGAAGGCTAATGAAATGTACAACGAAGTACAGTGCTGTGAAAAAGTAAAATTTTTTGCATACTTCTCGTGTTTCAGATCACCCAAGTTTTCTCAATTTGTGGATGATGGCTCTCACTCAAGTTAATATGAAAGGAACCATAGCTCCAATGTTCTTCACTCACTGGATGCTTTCAGCAATACATTTACAGAGCACCTGAGTGTTCCACATCACATCATTCTGCTTGCACCCTTCATAGCATAAAATTACCAGAACATGTGCTTCATGGTTATGAAAAATAAAATAAATATTTGTAGAACTGCCCTGAGGACTGACAGTCCTTGTGTCCTACACGTCAGTTTCATAACGAAGCTGTGTACATAACCATCACAGTCTTAGACTTCCTGAAAGTGTCGTTTTTAGATGCCTACAGTTTCCAAATGATCCTCAGTATCGTAGACAGCACATGTATTCACTAGGGGTGTAACTAGTTGGGAATCAGTAGATATTGTGTCCTAATTTTACATGAAAAATGTAAGTCCACTCAAATTGTATCTGAATGGTGCTGCTACATTTACAAATGTTACAGCACAAACATGCATGCTGCAAATAATCAGTCGCCTCCAACAGGTTTTTCCACTCATACATTACAAATTACATATACATAAAGTACAAAGCAACTTTGGTGGCTGCATTTCCAAAATGATGGTTGTGTTCATTTATCCTGAACAGTCTGAGCATGGGGCAAAAAAGAAAGTAAATGGAAAAAGAAAAAAGGAACTAATTAAAATCAACTGAAAGAAAATGCCACTGAGCAGTAATAACTTTAAATAAATTGGAATCAGTCATACAAACTTATGATCAGTGCAGCCTCAGGTATAAACAGATATTTTTAAGAAATTTTGTAAATGGCAGTAATTCTGTTCATAAGCAACAGAAATCAAGTTGGAAGAGTAATCTCAAGACTAAAATACAACAATTACATATTTTACCTTTGCAAGGATATTACGAGAGCTAACACCATCTGCAACTTCACAAACTTACAAATGTTGGGCTATATCTAATTCCCCTCCATCAGCTCCTTCATACTGCAACCCAACCTGTGACAATTTTACATTTTCCACTTGGTCCAGAGTTCAATAAAGCTGGACCTCAGGTGCTTCTTTTGTGGACGACTGCATTTGTCATTTAAAATGTCTAGAGAACAGCAGCAGAACGTCTCACACTTTGTTTTCATAGACCCAAGAAATTTGAACATCACTACCTGAAATATAGTCTCTGGAATCAATTATTTCGGGGGTCAACACCAAGCCATCCCATCAGTCATCATGGTTCTTACTTACAAAGGACATCCAGCACAATTAGTGTCACAATTCAAAATAAGCAATTCAACACATGCAACACATTTATCCATCAAAAACATACAGCCAAGCATAGGGTTCCAACATGAGCACTGCAATACAATTCCTTGAGATTGTGATAGGCACTATATAAAAAATAACTTATTATTAATAATTCAGATTGAAACTTATTATTGTTATTCACAGAAGCAATTACAATTCTTAATAAAGACATATACACAGGTTTGGAAATCTGAGGTGTCTCACATTTACACAATTACACTATTAATCCATATTGTTCAGCAATTCAGTTCAGTTCAGTGCAGTTCAGCAATATATTTAATGTCACAAATTCCCTGATTTATCAAAACAGGCTAGAACATCTCAGATAGCTGGGATCTGTTACGGTAATGATTAACAATATATTATGAAATCTACAAAAAAAAAAATAAAGAAAATTATATTCAAAGTTACTGTCATCTAAGGTTATTTTTATATAATGTGTTGTTTGTAGATACAGCTGCTGCCAGTTAAAGCATTTCCCTGCACTTTCCACAGAGGAAATAATATTTAGCTGCAAAATACCCTTTTTAAAATGAGCGTAAATGATCTTAAAACAATCAGCATATGTATAAATAATTATTACAACAACTTTGTGCGTTAAGAAGCATTTAACGCTTTGTTTCCCACAACCACAGTAAGAACACATTACACAACTTTCTTTAGAAAGGCTCAACCAAGACTCATCACTTTGACTTAATCTTCAGCACAAAATCATCAACGATTTCATTTCGAGGGGGATTGGTGAGCAGGTGTTTGCAAACTTCTATAGCGAAAAACTGAGCTCAGTATCACGGGCTCAAACTGCCCCCTACTGGCACAGCACTGCAGGTTCTCTCCCATTCCTCTGAATGTGGCTGAGATAAGCCGAGGATGAGATTGAAAGAAAAGTTTAACAGTAATACACAGACAGTGCTCTCATAAGGCAATTTAGATTTTAAATTTAGAATTTAGTCCCCCTGATCCAGCTATAATACACCGCATCTGTGCAATTCTCCTACAGCAGCTCGTCCTACTCTTCTCAGCTCAGGCTGCGTTTTTCCTGATTGAGGTTAAAATAAGAGGACACCTGACAGGGATGTGCAACTCAATATTTATTAGCCTTTCAGAGCAGGTATATTACCTTAAAGCCTACAAAAACTTAGTCTTGTTTAACAAGCTGAACAAACGAGCGCGTTTTAGCACGTTAACAGACGACACGACACTGGTAACAGCTATTTAAATGTGCCCATTTAGCTAGCCAGCGACGTTCCAGTATGACCCAGATACGATTTCCTTTTGCAATGCCACAATTGTAACAGTTAAGCAGAAAAGAGAAAATCAACAAAGTGTGTTAACATCCTGGTGATAGCAACCTAGCATCTGAAGCCGGACTGTACGGGGCCCTGGAACATGCATTACGCATTTAGTTCATTGTGGGTTGGACGATAGCCGAGCCTTATTCAGATTCCCGGGCTGCCGTCTGCTTGTATGATTTTCCTCAGCCGCTCGACGTTAGGAAGCACAAAAGCAGAGGCGAGTTCACACCGAGAGCGTCAGGCGGGACGTTTGAAAACTCGCACATATAGAGGTCAAATAAAACACCTGAAGGTTCTGCTCGCTCGAATTTACCACGTCAAGAAGCTTCTCAAATCGCCCCTGACATGAGAGCTCAATTTTGGGGACGCGTCGCAAAACCGCACAGTTAGACGGTGAAAGCGTTTGTGTATCTTACCTCAGTTTCCACTGAAGCCATGGTTCCCCAGAGCTCCACCTCTTATCTGCCTACGTCACTCTGTCATTCCTCGTCCCACTTTGAATGGGCTTCCGCTATTCGGGCTTCAAATTATCTCATTATTAGTGCTGCTGCTCGTGTGTTTTTATAATATCACTTCATATATTTAATTTACTTCCATTCAAGACTGACTTGATATTATATTTCATCTAGATTTAGATATATTTACAGCCGAACATAAGGAAATTAAAGAACTGAACAGGAATGCAAAAAAAAAAAAAAAGAATAAATTTGATAAATTCAGAAATATGTTCAAAAATGTTAAAAGGAGTTTAATTTTTCTTAAATGGTCTTTTATAATAACAAACATCAATAAAAGAAACATCAAATCTAATGAAAAGCTGATACAAAAATATGTACTTTAAGTTGCTTTTTAAAAATGAATAGATGATGCTTTTATGTCTTAGATCTAAGGTCTTTTAGCAGCATCATATCTGTTCTATTTTATTCCAGGTACAGAAATTTTCCTGTAACAGTGTGTTTACATATTTATTTTATTCACCTGCTTATTCTTCTAGTAATTATCACACATGTGATGATGAGGATCATCATGATTTTCTCACTGGTGCATTAATTGCAGTGGTCTACTTTTTCAGCAGGTCGCTGGAGGGCAGGAGTCCTCGCGGCATCATCTTTCCCTCCCATCTCACCATCCATCCATCCATCCTGTCTCTCATCTTTTCATTTCCGTCCATCTGCAATCCGTCAGACCCTCTCCCAGCACCTCCCCCAGTCTAAGGCAAGCTGTGTGTGTGTGTGTGTGTGTGTGTGTGTGTGTGTGTGTGTGTGTGTGTGTTTGTGTGTGTGTTGTGCATGCAGATAGCTGTTGGCCCATGTCCTTGTGAGACACTGATGAATTGAGGCCCAGTTTCTATGGCAACAGGAGAAAAGCTGCAGACAGCCCCAGCTCTGGAAGTGTTGCCTGTCCGCCAGCCACCTTGATCTTTTTGTGGCCCTCTCCCACAGCGAGCTGAGCTTTGTGCCACACGCTTAAATTTGACCACCCAGTCCAAACATTGTTGACTGTAATTACTCAGTGTAATCTACTGTTACCTCTACTCATTAACACATGCAGTAGTTCTCTTGCCATGATACACACCACCCTATAGGCACCATGGGCTCATTTAATTCAGAGAATTAAAAAATGTAGTATATATTTTAAAGTTTAGGTACTTTGCACACATTATGATAAAATCTTTTAAAATTAATGCCACCAGTAAAGTGAATAACATTAACTATCTAGAACAGGGATGCCCAAGTCTGCTCCTGGGGGACTGATGTCCATGGTAGTTACTCATATGAGGCACACCTGATTCAACTCACCTGTTCATTGCCAGGTTAATTGAATGATGTTTGATGAGGGGAGCTACCAGACTGTGTTAGACATCAGCCCTCCAGGACAATGTCAGGGAGGTAGAATATGAGGCTCCAAGTGAACGGTCAGTTCAAGTTGATGTGCTGGATGCATAGATAAGTAAAAGGATGTGAGCCATTATTGAGGGCCTTATTGTGATGGCTATACCTCAGTCAGGGCATCTCCAAAACAGCAGGTCTTGTGGCGTGTTTCAGGTCTGCAGTAGGTTATATGATTGGTGTTAATGTTATGGCTTATCAGTGTATGTGCTTCCTGTGAAATTTTAAAAGAAAGCAATCCATCAATCGGTCTATCCTTACTAAAAATGATAAAGCATTCTAATCGTTAAAGTACCCAAGTATGGAAAACTAACTTCGCTGTTGTAACTTTTACACGATATGTAAATATTGTTAAAGTATATTTTGTACAGTTGTGCTTATAAGTTTATATGATTTATGAATTTATGATTTTTTGGCCACTTTCAAAGAATATGAATGATAAAACAAAAATGTTTCTTTCACTCATGGTTAGTGTTTGGCTGAAACTATTTATTATCAATCAACTGTAGTTACTCTTTTTAAATCATAATCACAACAGAAACTACACAAATGACCCTGATCAAAAGTTTACACACCCTGGTGATTTGACACAAACAGGTTTGAATGGTTTTTAAAACTCTTCACCTGTGATCTGTACTTTGTGGGTGAGTATAAAAGGTCAATGAGTTTTTGGACTCCTGACAGACCCTTCACCTTTCATCCAGTGCGGCACTGATGTTTTTGGATTCTAAGTAATGGGGAAAGCAAGAGAATTGTAAAAGGATCTGCAGGAAAAGGTAGTAACTCTATAAAACAGGAAAGGGATAAGAAAATATCAAAGGAATTGAGAAAGCCAACCGGAAAGCAATTCTAATTAAGAAGTAGAAAATTAGGAGTTCTGTTTAAACCAAACCATGGTCAGGTAGACCAACAAAAACTTCAGGAAAATTGTTTGGAATGCAAAGAAAAACCCACAAATAACTTCAGGTGAAATACAGGACTCTCTGAAAAAATGTGGTGTGGTTGTTTCAAGATGCACAATGAGGAGGCACTTGACGAAAGATGGGCTGCATGAATGAGCTGCCAGAAGAATGTCAATTTAAGAAGAAAGAAATTACTACGCAATTGCCACAAAGTATCTCACAATATAACAAACAGCACAGAGACAAACCTCAAACCTTCTGGCACAAAGTTATTTGGATGCTGAGATTCAAACGGAACTTTTTAGCCACAACCATAAACGCTACATTTAGAGAGGAGTCAAGAAGGCCTATGTTGAAAGGTACACCATTCCTACTGTGAAACATGGTGGTGGATCGCTGATGTTTTGGTGATGTGTGAACTACAAAGGCACAGGACATTTGACCAGAATTGATGTCAAGATGAATGCAGTAGTTTATCAAAAATACTTGGACATTCCAACATGACAATGATCCAAAACACTAGACCAAGTCGACCTGGCATTGGCTACAGCAAAATAAATTGAAGGTTCTGGAGTGGTCATCTCAGTCTCCTGACCTCAATATCATTGAGCCACTCCGGGGAGATCCTCAAACATGCAGTTCTTGCCCAAGAATTTACAGGAACTGGAGGCTTTTTGCAGCAAGAATGTGCAGCTTTACCATCTGAGAAGATAAACATCCACAACTACCACACAAAACTTCAAGCTGTCATTGATATTAAAGGGGGCAATACACGGTATTATGAACTGCGGTATGTAAACTTTTGATCAGGGTTATTTGGGTAGTTTGTGTTGTCATTATGATTAAAAAAGAGTGAACACATTTGATTGATATTAAATGGCTTCTGCGAAAAATGTTTTTGTGTTATCATTCATATTCTCTAAAAATCAAAAGAATTCTAACAGGGTATGTAAACTTATGAGCACAACTGTATATTTTCACTGTTGAAAACTAGCTGAAAATAGGCTTTTAAAAAATATGTATCTTTGTGATGTCCCTTATAATTAAGTTTTATCATTTTATATGTATATTTTGTGAACATTTCATAATGATCAAACAAAATCAATCCAGATTTTTTCCCCCTTTCCTGAAAAGTTTCTACTTTAGAGACAAAAGATTTTATTCAGATAGTGATGATCTGTTCACCTTTTCACCCACTTCCAATTAAAGCTGTGAAACCAAGAAACAAAATCAGTATGACAAACTGACCTCACATTAATTATTAAATATTGTAACATATGGTGATAGAGGTGGGTGACAGTTTATTAGTACACTGTACAATTTTGATTTAATATTTTTTTAATATTACATTGATCCACAATGGTGCTACTGTATTCCAAAACCTGCTAACAAGGATCAGGCAATAACAATTCTTAAAAGATCACTATATGCACATAATCACAGCTTTCAATAGAAAAATACAAAACCACAGGCCACCCATAACTGATGGAAAAGAGTAACACACAATGCAGAAGAATGAAAAGTCATAAAGCTGTAGAACCTTTGGTGGTGAAAAGTAAAGCATGGTGGCCAGTACACACAGCTTGAGCTTTGAACTCATAATGAAAAAAATTTACTGCAGATTCCACATTTGAATAACTCTTTTCCTTCATTGTGAAATGGAATTAAAAGGAGTGGCAGAGTCCTTACACAAACCCAATTTCCAGAAAAGTTGGCACATTTTGTGAAATTCTATTAAAGTAAAAATCAGAAATTGGAAAATATCTTGAACCTTTTTTTAACTGACAGATGTACATAAAAATGACTTAATAGTTTGGCTGACCAACTTGATTGTAGTTTGGAAACATAATAACATTTTTAATGTGATGACCGCAACACTCTTAAAGTTGGGACAGAAGTGAAATAAGAGTGAAAGGTGCATGTAAAATTCAAGTTAAGCTGAGTGTTCATTTTACAATAAGCATGTGAGCTGGCAACAGATGAGAGGATTATAACTGTGTGTAAAAAGAGCGTCCACCAAAGGTTCTGTCAGACAAAGATTGGTCGTGGTTCACCACTTCCATGCATCAGCTAGTTTAAAAAGAACATACAGTCATTCACCATCTAAAGCACATAATATTGTGAAAAGATTCAGGTTTGTATACAGTAAGGTTGAATGCCAATATTGAATGTGCATGACCTTAGAGCTATCAGAAGGCACTGCATGAGAAACTGTCATGTTACTGTTATAAAAACACATGGGCTTTGGAGTATTTAAGTAATGTTGTCACTTAAAACAGTCCACAGTGGTATTGAAAAATGCAACCCTCAAGTCTATTACATAAAGAGAAAGCCATACATTAATTTTATACAGAGATTCTGCTTATATTATTATAATTTTAAGCCTAAAAAAGACTGTGCTGTGGTCAGATAATTCAACATTACAGCTTGTTTTCCAGAAAAAAGATTTTTGTACCAAAGATGAAAAAGACTACCCAGACGATTATCAGTGAAGTGAGCAAAAGCCAGCATGTGCTATGGTATAGGTATGCATGTCCACCGCATGGGTGAGTTGTATATGTATGAAAGTTTCATTGACGCAGAGGAGTATATTGGGATTTTAGAGAGACATATGCTGCCATCTAGGTGATATCCACTCCCTACAACAGTTGTAGACACAATGCTTGCTAGTCTGTCCGCAATCCAGACCTGGGTCCTGTTGAAAATGTCTGCTGCATTATGAAGAGGAGAATCTGACAAAGACTATGGACTGCTGAAAATTAAACAAGGATGGGCAGACAAACACGCCTATATAAAATCACAGATTCTTGCATTTACTGCAATTTACAAAATGTCCCAACTTTTCTGGAAATGTAGTTTGTAGCATCTATCCTTGTTGTCTTATACTGTGGTATTTATCGAGCACAGAAAGCACAGATTAGAGGGTACAGGTAAAACCTAAAAGAGCAAAAGCATTTAATAAATTAACAGCACTATTGTTTTTGCCTTGTGCAGGGCTGGTAGGACTATATTAAACATTATATAAATGTTTAAGGCATGTTGTAAATTTAAGAGCTTGATGCAGGTTCTCACCCATACTGATACAGAGCAGGGACAAAACACAGATTTAAACCTAGAGGACAATTAGCCAAACCATGTTAACAGTGTTTCCTAAAGTCTGTTACACCAGACAGGATGTTTTACAATAAAATGGAAGCCCTGTCATATACTCCAGTGTAGTGGAGCTAATGAAGCACTCTTTTGGTCTAGAATGAGTTTGGAAAGTTTAAAATAAATGTCCTGATATGCATGAACACGACTACTCAGTTACCCCTGTGACTTTTAAATAGCTTGGCTGACCAACTTGAGTGTATTTTGTAAATATTATTTAAATTAAATGAATACGATGACGGTAACACATTGAAAAGTGAAAGTAATTTCAAGTTACTCTGTTCTGAAACATTTCACAATAAGCAGGTGATATGGCAACAGGTTAGAGGATTGTATCAGCATCACTTTTGTTTGGACAAGGTACTAATCTGAAATTGTAAGATACAGTGCATGGTTTTACCAGTTAGAACATTTATACCAAACAGTCATTGCACTAAAATGAGAAAGACTTGAGTCGGTTCAAAATGCTACTCTTTTTAATAATGGTTGTCCATCCCTGCATTCGACTGGGTACTTTGAATTAGCATTTTGTCACAGTTTGAGTAAATGTTTCATTACAACACAGTGATTCTGGAAGATGGTCTGAGAACAGTAGGATTTTGAGTTCAAGTTTGTGTGCACCATTCAGAAGAGTTTGGCCTGTAAATGTTTTATTTTAGGATGAGATGTCTCTCCCGGTACTGAACATTACATGGTAAATATGCTCGTGGCATGCACATGTGCACACTGATCCAAAATGAGATACACCAATATACCAGGATAGTGATGAGTAACATTCCTGACTAAAGATTCAGCGATGAACAGGATGAAACATGACTTACACAAGTTACATATGAATTTGCATGATTCATTGTAAAGACGAAGGGCTGCTACTATAAAGAAAATCACAGTAAAGGCTGAAGTGAGTCTACAGCTAATACTACATTCAGTGGAGTGTGGGAGGAAGGTTTCTCTTGCTCTCTCTCTGTCTCTCACACACACTTGCACACACACACACACACACACACACACACACACACACACACACACACACACACACACACACACACACACACA
>JBBIGC010000024.1:12717471-12735298 GCA_037576955.1 Lepidarchus adonis
AACGCTACATTTGGAGAGGAGTCAACAAGGCCTATGATGAAAGGTACACCATTCCTACTGTGAAACATGGTGGTGGAACACTGATGTTTTGGGTATGTGTGAACTACAAAGGCACAGGAAATTTGTGAAAGATGAATACAGTATTTTTATTTTTTTTTAATTGCACTCATTAGCCCGGAAGCTGTGCATGGGATGTACTTGGACATTCCAACATGACAATAATCCAAAACACTAGACCAAGTCACTGTCATTGGCTACAGCAAAATAAAGTGAATGTTCTAGAGTGGCCATCTCAGTCTCCACTGAGACACTCTGGGGAGATCCTCAAACGTGCAGTTCATGCAAGACAGACCAAGAATTTACAGGAACTGGAGGCTTTTGCAGCAAGACTGGGTAGATTTATTGTCTGAGAAGATAAAGAACTACCACACAAAACTTCAAGCTGTCTTTTATGTTAAAGGGGGCAATACATGGCAATAAGAACTGGGGTAGGTAAACTTTTGATCAGGGTCATTTGGGTAGTTTGTCGTTATGATTTTAAAAGATTAAACACAGTTGATATTAAATGGCTTCAGTCAACCACTAACCATGAGTGAAAGAAAAGTTGTTGTTTTTTATCATACATATTCTCTTCTGTCAGGGTATGCACACTTATGAGCACAAATGTATACTGTTAAAAATGTAAAACACTTTTTAATCAGAGCATAGCATCAAAGTAATTCAATTTCTGAAATATTGATCTGGTAAGTCAAACAGCAGAAGGGGGTTGTTAAGCAGTTTCAGATGCTTTGGTGTTATTGAAATGAACATATGCACTAGACGGGAAACAATGAGACAACCCCTAAAACAGGAATGGTTTTACAGGTGGGGCTGCATTTTTTCCCTCATATCTGACTGTTTTTGCATTAGGCTCAGACCAGTGTTACAACTGATAGCATGAGGAAATACCATGAAACCTACAGAGGTTGCACAGATAGTCCAGCTACTCCAGGAGAATAGAGAGAAGGGCACATCAATAACTGCCACTGCTGTATCTCCCAGCACAATCCCAAGAGCTTGTAGGAGGAGTTTCCAAGAGACAGACAGTTACTCTAGGAGATCTGGACAGGGCTGTAGAAGATCCTTAAACCATCAGCAGGACCAGTATCGACCATTTTGTGCAAGGAGGAACAGAATGAACACTGCCAGAGGCCTACAAATTGACTGGTGTGACTCTCTGACCAAACAATCAGAAACTGGCTTCATGAGGGTGGCCTGAGGGCCCAGTGTCCTCTACAGCACTGCTCAGGACCATAGAGCCCAACTGGCATTTGCCATAGGATACCAGAATTGTCATTTCCACCACTGGTGCCCTGAGCTTTTCACAGATAAGAGGAGGTTCACCCTGAGCACAAGTGACCGGTGTGAAAGGGTCTAGAGAAGCATGGAGAACATTCAGCTGCCTGTAACATTGTTCAGCATAACCGGTTTGGTGGTGGGTCAGTAATAGTCTGGGGAGGCATATCCATGGTGGGACACACACAGACCTCTATAGGCTAGGCAATGGCACCCTGACTAAGGTATTGGGATGAAATCTTTGGACCCAACATCAGACCCTACAATGATGCAGTGGGTCATGAGTTCGCATTACCCAGTCCATGTCAATATAGATATAGCATGATTTTTATCCCACTGAGGCCTGATGTGTGTGCGTGTGTGTATAAATAAATGACCTCATGCATGAAGGTCAAAGTCTGAATTGCATCCAATGCACAGTGTAAGAAAACATGAAGCTCAAAGCCACATCAGAAATATTTAGGCTGATCACAGGAGACCACTTCACTCACCTTCACTTGAAACACTTCATGACCAATGTGCTCTAGCAGAAGCTCCACACTGTTGTTGTATCGGTGTCTTATAAACATGTGGTACTTCTCAGTTACATCACTGACACCTGGCAGGGAGAAAAAAATCTGCAATCTCAAATACATACAGTGGCAAGAAAAAGTATACAAACCTTTTGGAATTGAATGGTTTTCTGCATTCATTTGTCATAAAAAGTGATCTGATCGTCTAAGTCAAGGGTACTGACAAATATAAAAACAATCTGATCATTTTCAATACCTTAAAATTTACAATGATGTAATTTGATACTGGGTTCTGTGGTCAGTATGAAATATTATTAAATTTCACACACACTGCTACATATTTCCATCAACTCTCGCATGCAAACAAAAAATAATTTTGACATTTTAGGTGAAATGCAGCAATAGTCATGAAAATGCAGCTTCTCAGTACAAAATATTGCCCACCATAAATGAAGTAAAATTATTTGTGGAATGAACATGTGTCAGATTGATGCATCAAATCATGAAGTATTTTGGTTGATACAAAACTTTTACACCCCTAGGAGATGGAAAGGTAAGCTACAATGAACAATTCTGAGTTCTTTAATAATACAGTAGTTCACACAAGCAGATGCTGCACTAGATGTTTGACACTACCAATAAAACACAGAATAAAGAGAACACAGGTAATGTTCATGTCTGATGGAAGAACGTCTGAGAGAATGACTTTCCAAAGTTTCACCCTGAGCTCTTACCCTCCACTATGTCTTCTTCATTGGGCAGCCGACCAACATACAGGTCTCCTCTCTCCAACAAAGCACAGAATATCTTCTGGCAGGCATGGACTGCAAAAATGACTTCTTGCTCTTTCTCGGACTGTGAGGGAAACCAAATATATAGCTTTTAAAAAAATATATTTTATGGCAAATAAATAAAGAATAAGAAGCAATGGTGGTAGTGATGATTTCCAATAGTCTAAAGGTAAAAGAAAGTATCACCTGAAGGTATTCCAGAATATCGAATATCTCGTTAGCATGTTTTCTACTTTGCAATACAAGATCTGTTTTGGTATTTATAATTTTCTTATAGGACGTTTTGCCGTTGTCTGAAGCGCTTGGGTTCACGTTGTTCTCTCTGGGCGACGCCATGTTCACCAGCGCTGGAGAAACGATGCAGATTAGTGATGCCGCCGGGCAACAGCGGCCCACGTGGTCGGAGGATTGATTTACACACAAAAACCAAAAATATCATGTTTCAAGTGTCACAGAATATTGTCGGGGAATACTTATCGTTGTTCAGCCTTCATTCTATAAACAGTCTAATGATAAATCTGTACAAAGACCATTAAACAAAAGTCAATTAAATAAAAGGTTTATTTCAAAAGTATACATAGCAAATAAAGGAACAATCATTTACACAGCAGTATGCAAAAATAAAAAAGGACATTTTTTTATTAATTAGTCAGATGCATTTCCATCTTCATCTTCTTCCTGAAAAAACAAAAGATTACATAAATGTTCAAATGTTACATACTATTTAAATGACATGAAAACATGGGAGGTCATTGCAGTGAAGCAAACACTGATCAGCCATAATATTACCACCACTGACAGGTAAAGTGAATAACACGGAGTCATTTCATTACAATGGCACCTGCCAGGGGTATATGAAGCAGCAAGTGAACAGTCAGTAATTGAAGTGACTGTCACTTTTAAAACAGCTTTATTATGATAAGTAGACAACTGAATCAGAGCATTCATAACTACAGGCCTTATTAGGTGGTTCCAGCTATACAGTTGCTCATAGCTACCAAAAGTGAGCCAAGGAAGAGGAGCTGTTGAAGCATTGGCAGGGTCAGGGGCACCCAAGGCTCACTAATGCATGTGTGACGTGAACATGGTTTAAAAAGCAAATGCTCTGAGCAAGTAAAAACAGCAGATCATATTCAGAGCTCTTTCAGCTTCATGAGGGGCACCTACTCAATATCAGGCAGTTGGTAATATAGTTATGGGCTGATCAGAGTATTTATTTATTCAGATCAATTTACTCAGGCCCCAACGTTAAAGACAGAACATTACAGAAAAAATCCACACATTCACTACCCCACCTTGCGTTCCTGTTTGCCTGTTGCACTGGCTTCAAAGTCATGAATGGGCAGCGTAGCCATCCAGCTGAGCATGGACTTCTCCTGACACTCTGTCTCCACTATACTGGGGTATATGTGTGCTTCCTTAAAGGCAGCAATAGCATCTTCCTCTTGGGTCCATTCCAGCATCTCGTGAAGACCATCTCCACCAAAGCGTTTGTTGTATCGGTCAAAGTGCACTCTCTCCAACACTAGGCCGAGCCCTGGAGCTTTTGGCACATCAACCTTCTCCTGACCCCAGCTTCTCTCAACGATTTCCTCTCCTGCATAGCCTTTCACCACGGCGATCACCAGGCCAATCATCTTCCGAATCTGATGCATCATAAAACTCTGCCCTCGCACCGTAATGACTGCGAACTCAGCTCCTTGCCTTACAAAGGGCTCTCCACAGGACATGTGCATGATGTAGCGCTTAGCACTTGGGTCCTGGGGACCCTTCTGAGATGTGAAGTTGTGGAAATTGTGAGTGCCTTTGTAGAGGGCAAACAACCCGTTGGCTTTCTGAAGGGTCTCAGTATCCAAACGGAAGGCGGCGTCCTCTTGGTCATGGTCTTTTGGAGAGAAAGCCAGGGTAGGAAGCATATAGGAATACGTTCTGGCATCACAGTTGTTTTTTGAGTTGAAACCACCTGTGACTCTCTTGTAACCTGCCACATATGGATACATGTAGTAATGTTAGTCCAGCAAGTTGCTACCAATACCTTGATATCTATTTCTGCCATGTACACACCAAAAAATGTTATCAGTATTTGAGTCAGGCTGCAGGACACATCTCCTAACTCTCAGGCTTCTACACCCTCTTTATCCTCTGCACCAGATTTATCTTGTCCATGACCCTAATAATTAATAATAATAATAATTTTAACCCCTTTTTGTTTTTATAATATTGTGAGAAGTGTATAACTGACCTATGTGCCTTTAATAGCCCCTCGTTGACAAAGTTTTTTTAATTGAAAAAAAACAACAATTTCCATTGGTTACTTTTTAAACCACGGCTGTTTGTACATGCATTTGTTCAACAGACAACCGATGTTTGTAACATCCTTAGCAGCCAATCAGCTATCTAGATCAGTGTTTCCTAACCCTGATCCTGGAGGCCCCCAACTCTGATCATTTTAGTTACTATTTCCAACAGTCAAACTGTTCAGCTCATTACTAACTACTTACTGAACTGCAGTGAGTGTGTTAAATTAGCGCAGTTTGGAAAAAAAAATTTAGAGAATGGCACAAATACTGATTTTCACAAAGTTTGCTGCTTCAGTGTTTTTAGATCTGTTTGTCAGGTGTTTCTGTGCTGTATTGAAGTATAATTACAAGCATTTCATGAGTTTCAAAAGTTTTTATTGACAATTACATCGAAGAGTCAATATTTATAGAGTGACCCTTCTTTTTCAAGACCTATGCTCTTCAACTGGACATGCTGTCAATCAACTTCTGGGCCAAATCCTGACTGATGGCAACCCATTCTTTCATAATCAATGCTTGGAGTTTGTTAGAATTTGTGGGTTTTTGTTTGTCCAGCTGCCTCTTGAGGATTGACCACAAATTCTCAATTAAGGTCTTTCCTCCATCATGCAGGAAAAAACATTGTTCTTCACCAAGCTGTTCTTGGATGGTTGGAAGAAGTTGCTGTCAGAGGATGTTCTGGTACCATTCTTTATTCATGGCTCTGTTCTTAGGCAAAATTGTGAATGAGCCCACTCCCTTGGATGACAAGCAGCCCCACACATGAATGGTCTCAGGTGCTTTACTGTTGGCATGAGACAGGACTGCTGGTAGTTTTTTTTCCTCCGGACAATCATTTTTCCAGATTCCCCAAACAACCGCAAAGATCGTAAATGATCAGAGATAATGACAATGCTCTCAGCAGTCCAATCCCTGTACGTTTTGCTGAATATCAGCCTGTATCTGATGTTTTTCTTTGCTGCACTTCATAACACCAGGCCTCACTGTGCGAGCAGATACACTCACACCTGCCTACTGCCATTCCTGAGCAAGCACTGCACTGGTGGCACCCCAATCCCACAGCTGAATCTTTAGGAGACAGTCCTGATGCTTGCTGGACTTTCTTGGTCGCCCTGAAGCCTTCTTCACAACAATTATACTTCTCTCCTTGGAAGTTCTTGATGATCCAATAAATGGTTGATTTAGGTGCAATCTTAGAAGCAGCAATGTGAAGTCCTTTTTATGCAACCCATTGATGACTGCACATTTCGTTACAGGTAACCATGGTTAACAGAGGAAGAACAATGATTCAGTTAGCAAGACAAAATGATATCCAGCCTTGTGCTTGTCAACACTCTCACCTGTGTTAAGGAGAAGATTACTGAAACGATCTCAGCAGCTCCTTTTGTGGCAGGGTTGAACCACAGTGGAAATGGGCATTAAGTCCATTTCATTAAAAAAGGACTTTGCAATTCATCTGATCACTCTTCATTACTCTCTGGAGTATATGCAAATATGCCATGATAAAAATTAATGCAGCAAACTTTGTGAAAACCAATAATTGTGTCATCCTCAAAACTTTTGGCCATGACTGTACTTTTTGAATTAGGCATGTGAAATGGCTCACTGGTGCTGATTAGATAGACTACTCAGGTATTAAAATTAAATTTACAATAATAATGTTTTGATAGTAGTACTTCATTAATTCAGTCGGGACGGTGGCGTACACTCTAGTAATCAGCAGGCAGAGGATTTGCTCAACAGCCTTACCTAAAACTCTTATCTGTGGTGGGAGATGGGTGTTAATCTTTTCTAAAATGTCCTCAATCAACCATAGCTTTAGAGACACCACCTGGCCAGCGGCAGACACTCCCTGCAGAGAGCAATCAGAAGATGTCTGAGCACAAACAAGATCTGTAAGACAACAGCAGTGCAAGCGGGGGAAATGAGAGTGTCTTCACCTTGTCAGTCCTTGCACATCTCTGGAAAGACATCTTTTTCATATCCTCGCCATGGTTCTCCGGGATACACCCAGCTTTGATGAGCGCCGTAACAAGCTCATCCTCTATCGTTTTAAACTGGGCATTTCCAGGATTTCTCTAAAAACAAAGAGGAGAGCTAATAAGCAAGAAAAACAACCAAGTAAATCAACCAATCTCAGAACTGACACATTTCACATCTTGCCTGCATCCCATAATAGCCTTTGCCTGAGTATGCCATGAGGAGGACAACTTTTCTCTTGGGAAATCTTCTCTCATCAGCTGTCTGGTCGTCATCCGTTTTCAGCTTCTTCACCTGGTGGTCATTCTCCACAACAGGGCTGTCTGAAGCTCTTTTGACCTGAGGAGTGTTCTGTTCCTCTGCTGCCATCATCCTGAACTGCACCAGAAGAGCACGTAGGTTTTCTAACTGGCACAAGCCTACAGGGACACATAGTTTACAGCACACGAATAAGACAATAGCAGGCAGTTTAGTAATTATTTACGTCGAATGTACAATACAAATGCAATAAATAAATAAATAAAACTCACGACTGGCTTTGGCTGTTCGAGTTGAGGTGAAGCACTGGCTGCTGAAGACCTGAGGAAACCTCAGCATATCCCGAACAGCTTCCCACTAACTGCACTATCCACGAAATTAACGCTGCTCTCAACGTCTAATGAGCTGCCTTCAATGACACTTGTTAATCTGATAAACTTTTAGATGCTAAAAAGCCAAATATAGCTTTACAACACACAATTCCTGTGAGTCTTTGCCTTTTCTTTCGGCTATGAAGCAGTGTCCACATGTAGCTGTGAACTCGGAACTCTCGCAAAGTATCGCGAGGAAAATGACATCTCTGGGTTGCCAGTGGCGACACAAAAATCCCCAGTTGTTATTTTTATGGGTTTTATTGATTACCCATTATTGATTACCCATGGCTACATTATAAATGAGTAAATAAACACATAGCAAAATTAAAATTTTTTTTAAAGTAAATAACGAGTATATACGATAGTATATTTGTATACAAAATTACAATTAATAATAGCCACTGCTCAAGGACACCCATTACTGGTCAAAACCAAACCATTCAGTCACAAACCGCTTCTTTTTATTGTAATTTATTTATTGTATATTGTACATGTTTCATTTAGTCATAGTTTTCTGGCTCATTTATTTATATATTGATAGTTTTTTTATCTGGCTCATTTATTCATGAATGTGTAAATTTATGTAAATTTGTGCTGTGTCCATGCACTATTGTGTGTGATTGTAATTCCAAATCAGCCAGGTACAGAGTGTGAACAGAAAATCACACACATACATAGGTTGCATACCAAATAAATAATCAACAAAGTGCATTGGGATTGTGCTTGAAATCCTGAGGAGGCAGAAGACCAGACCCTATTCATCTACTAATTCTCTTTTTCTTATGAAAAAATGAGTGTTTAATAAATTACAGGGTTTGATTACTGACTGAGTCACTGGGTCACTGCCCATGGATATGACTTCCAAATGGACCATGATGTTTAAAAAGCCTCATTCTCATGACAACTGGCTGCAGAGGTAAACAATAAGTGAACAAAAAGCAGGAGAATATGTACACATTGTAATTAGTTCATTTAGAGGGATGTTTACTCGTAAAGCTTTACATAAAACATAATTTTTATTCCTAAAGCCAAAAAACGGAACATTAATGTAAATGTCACTTGTGTTTATATGCATTCTTTCTCAAATTAAATGCAGATAAAACTGAGCTAATATTTGCAGGCTCCAAATCTAGTCTAGCATTGATTATGTCCACATTAACATTAAACCCTCCTTATTGGAAGTCTTGGTTTTCTCTTTGACTCATTATGCACCCGCACATCAAATCTCTCACAAAACTTCCACCAGCAGTCTGCTCTCTATCCTTCGCTCTCCGCAATGGGAGGCCAGACTTTCAATGCTGCTGCTCCTAAACTATGGAATTCTCCCCCTCACTCTCCCTGCTCCTCTTCTAGTAAATTCATTGACCTTAAAACTTTACAATATTTCCCTCCTTCCATTCAAACCCCCACTTCCCCCAATTTTTGGTAAAGTGACCTTGGGTATGTGGATGTCTATAATGATTTCTTTCATGTTAATCTTTTCCTCCTTTAAGCACTGGAAGATAAAATACTTTCCTGAGTGCTGGTTGGTTGGAGGAACTCTTATGTAACCATTAATATTGCATGACGTGTTAAGAACACTCTACTTAATGAGCCGGAGGTATAGTAGTGTCCGCATTTAATTAGTCAAATTTATAATTTAGTAGAAATATTTATTAATACATCCTGCACAACAGAAGCTGAGAGCTGTGTACTTATAGCAATGATGGCAAATCAGTTTATGCTTGGGTCATTTTAATGAACAAATATCAAGATTTTATTTGTTTAATGGTGCAGAAAATAAGTGTTTGATCAATAACAAAAGTTCACCTAAATACTTTGTAATGTAACCTTGGTTAATCAAACGTTTCCTGTAGGTCTTCACCAGGTTTGCACACACTGTAGCTGCTATGTTGGCCCATTCTTCCATGCAGATCTTCTCAGGAGATGTGATGCTTTGGGGCTGTCACTAAACAACACAGGCTTTCAACTCCCTCCACAGATTCTCTATTGGATTGAAGTCTGGAGACTGGCTAGAACACTCCAGAACCTTGAAATACTTTTACGTAGTCACTCCTTTGTTGCCCGGGCGGTGTGTTTGGGATCATTGTCATGCTGGAAGATCCAGCCATGTTTTATCTTCAATTATCTCACTGAAGGAAGGATGTTTTTGCCCAAAATCCCACGATACATGGCCCCATTCATCCTTTCCTTAAAATGGATCAGTCGTCCTGTCCCCTTTGCAGAAAAGCAACCCCAAAGCATGTTTTCACCCCCATGCTTCACAGTGGGTATGGTGTTCTTGGGATGCAACTCCGTATTCTTCCCCCTCAAACACGATGAGTGGAATTTATAGCAAATAATTCCATTTTGGTCTCATCTGACCACACAAGTTCCTCCCGTGTAATTCTGGGCTGGTTTCTCACCGTTCTCAAGATCATTTGCACCCACAGGTTGAGGGAGATTGTCAATGATCTTATATTTATTCCATTTTCTAATAATTGCTCCAACAGTAGATCGGATCATCCCAGTCTTGTCCAAGTGTCTTGGCAATGGTAGAGGTTGGAGTCTGACTGTTTGAAGGTGTAAACAGGTGTTTTTTATACAGATTTATAACGAGTTCAAACATACAGGTAATGAGTGGAGGAAGATCTTCTTAAAGAAGAAGTAACAGGTCTGTGAGGGACAGAATTCTTGCTTGTTTGTAGGTGCTAAATACTTATTTTCTGCATCATTATACAAATAAATTCTTTAAAAAATTATACAATTTGATTTGTTGTTTTTTTTTTTACATTCTGTCTCTCACAGTTGAAGTGAACCTATGATGAACATTACGGACTCATCTTTTTAAGTGGGACAATTTTCCACTTTCTGACCTCAGTTTGTTCTACACTATGTAAGTTCATAAATATATATATATTTTTACTATTACTTCTTCCTTCAGATGTGATCGATACTATAGAAACAACAACAGCACAGTCACAAACTCACCAAGTTGCACAGAAGGCATTGGAAGTATGCAAAGAGCTATCTTCTGTTTCTACTTCATCTGATTGACTAAAGCTCCAAATCACCTCATGAAGAAACATCAACAGCACAAGATCAGAATGGGAAATGGCAGAAATGGAATAGTGCCAAACACACTGCCTCTAGACTCTGGAGTAGTGGAAATGTGCTCTTCAGATCCAATGGATGAATCGGGACGTTGTGGATGCCAGGAGAACACCACAGGAGGGATAAGGATTTAGGGGCTGTTTTACAGTGTTTGGGGTAGGCTCTTTAATACCAGTGATGAGTAACGGTAATGCTACAGAACACAGACTTTACACAAAATAATTTTTTTTCAACTTGTGTGACTGCACAAAGCAAGATCCACAATGAGATCCATTACAAAGACCTCCTGTTACACCTATAAAAAGTGCTTTTGGAACAGGATGTGTAATAAGCACATACAGTTGTGCTTACAAGTTTACAAACCCTGACAGAATTCATGATTTCTTAACAATTTCTCAGAGAATATGAATGATGACACAAAAACCTTTCTTTTACTCATGGTTAATGTTTGTCTGAAACGAGTGAAACCATTTATTATTAATCAACTGTGTTTAATCTTTTAATATCATAATCACAACAGACACTACCCAAATGACCCTGATCAAATGTTTACATTTTACCTGTTGATCTGGCCCGATAACGTGCACAGAACTCAACACAAAAAGGTTTGAATGGTTATTTAAGGAACTATCTTCACCTGTGATCTGTTTGCTTGTAATTAGTGGGTGAGTATAAAAAGTCAATGAGTTTCTAGACTCCTGAAAGGCCCCTTCATCTAGTGCTGCACTGATGTTTTTTGGATTTTAAGTCATGGGGAAAGCAAAATTGTCAAAGGAATTGAGAAAGCCAATCAGCAGTGTTCAAACTCTAATTATAAGTATTTCACAATATGCCAAACAGCACAAACCTCAAACCTTCCCGCACAAAGTCATTTGGATGATGAGACTCAAATGGAACTTTTTGGCCACAACCATAAAATCAACAAGGTCCATGATAAAAGATACACCATTCCTACTGTGAAACATGGTGGTGGATCGCAGATGTTTTGGGGACGTGTAAACTACAAAGGCACAGAAAATTTGATTAGAATTGATGGCAAGATGAATGCAGTAGGTTATCAAAAATACTGATAGAAAAGGTGCACTCATCGACCCGGAAGCTGCACATGGGACGTACTTGGACATTCCAACATGACAATGATCCAAAACACAAGGCCAAGTCAACCTGTCATTGGCTACAGCAAAATAAAGTTTCTGGAGTGGCCATCCCTGCTGAGACCTCACATGTGCAGTTCATGCAAGACTGACCAAGAATTTACAGGAACTGAAGGCTTTTTGCAGCAGGAATGTGCAGCTTTACCATCTGAGAAGATAAAGAGCCTCATCCACAACTACCACACAAAACTTCAAGCTGTCATTGATGTTAAAGGGGGCAATACACTGTATTAAGAACTGGGGTATGTAAACTTTTGATCAGGGTTATTTGAGTAGTTGGTGTTGTTATTATTTAAAAAGAGTGAACACTAAATTGCTTCAGCCAAACACTAACCATGAGTGAAAGAAAACATTTTGTGATATCATTCATATTATCTGATAAATTAAAAAAAACAAAAAAACAAAAAAAACAAAATCAAATTCAAAGGGTATGTAAACCTTTGAGCACAACCGTATAGAAAAGATTGTCAGTTGTCAACATGCTTTTGATCACAAACTGTAGGTCGATGTTAATACAAACATTAAAAAATATTAAATAGGAGCTAGATCTGGATTAACATTACAGAGAACTATACCATTTTCTTTAGGAAGCAGTGAGACAGGTCTGGGCAACTCTAGTCCTGGAGTCCCAGGATAGTTTGGTAGCTCCCCTCCTCAAACAAACTCACTACACCTGCAAATGAACAGGGGAGTTGGTGCAGAGAAAATCCCCCAGGAGTTGCCCACCCCTGCAGCAAGGTGTATATAGGTCCGGCATAATAAAGCTCCACAATTCTGTAAAACAACAAATGTCCCATGAAATATCCGTTTGAGTAAGTTATTCTGCTCCAGCAGTTTGACTGAGGAACTATTAGTAGTGTTTCATATCTTACACGTTGCCTCAATAGGCAATAGAGTGAAGGGTTTAAAACACAAAGAGAGGAGATTTGAATTGGTCTTTTATTTGTGTTGTACCTTTTAAAGCAAAAAAGTAACATATGGTAAATAGACATTGTAATAGTGTTTAAAGTTCCTTAAGTCACTACAGATTCGACTATAAGAAATGCTTTAACAAGAGTCTAGTGACAACTGGGAGATGGAGTGGTCTTCTCTTTGGTGAGATGAAGGGAATGGAAAGCACATTGTCATGCGTTTGCTTATTGAATATATACAAGTTAGCCCTAATAACTTAATTTACAATCCGTATTTACAAGTGGTACTTCTAGAATCAGAAAACTTTATTAATTGTTTAGATCAGGGTAAAACGTGTATGTAAGCAAAGCATAGAAGAATACCTTCAACAGCCTGTCCTGAAGATACAGAGGAATGGTGAGTTTAGGTAATGCATGATTATCAGTATCAAACTTTAGCTAACAAACCAAATCATCAGCTCAGACATCGCCATGGAACCACCAACCTGCCTCCCAATACTGGAATATTATCTAGAGTTTTTAGAAGATTAAGACTAAGCAGAAACATGATTTTGGACGCTCTCTGTGTTTTCCCAGCCTTGGCCTAGAAGCTCCCTCTTATGTAAATTTTAGAACTCCAGCAACTGATCGGAATTAACATTGGACAGGTAAGTATTAGCTCAAACAGAGTGCATGTCTCATTGTTGACAGAATTAAATGCAAATATCATTAAAAGAAGTGAAAATACCTGGCTGCCCAGTGTTCCTGGACTTGTTTGAACAACAGAAAAAGACACATAGGATAATGCAGCCTGATAATGCACACAAACATAGAGAAAATTGTTAAAATCTTAAACACATGCAACATCTTCACCTCGGTTCATACTGCAACTGACCTATGTTCTGCACAATCAAGCATTAATGCATCACTCTTTCAAAAGTAAATCATTTTTGTCATTAAAGCACAGTATATACTATCCATCTTACACCTTTTTACACACAAATCAGTCCAAACACAAAGTACATTTTGCAAAACTAAAGCCAATATCCTTCTCAACTCACAAGCATCAAAACACAACTGTCAGTTCATTCGAGTACTAGGAAATAATGAAGAAAAACATTTTTTTTCAGTGTTCTGATTTATGCTTTCCTTTTCTTGAAAGGCACATGTTTCATGTTTTAAATAGCTTAAACCTATACCTGACACACACAACCACTCGAAGACAACACACATTAACATTGCTAAAGATTAAAAGCACTCGTCAGAGAAACTCTAAAAAGAGTTTGCGCTAAAATATTCCATCTCTTTCTAAAGCCAACCCATCTGTACAGCACTGATGAGCCCATATACAACACATTAACTCAAGAAAGACACTTGCTGTGGTATTAGGACAAAACCTGTCCTTTCGTTTCCTGGTCCAGATTACAGTTAACCTTCACCACACACAAATTATAAACACAAAGCTATGGTCATTTAGTAGGAGTGTATATTACGGTCAGCAGAATCATCTAGAATATAGAGCAGAGATAAACCTTCTTGAAGTCTACCAGGGCAGAGAAACTGTCAGGCTAAAACATACCCAATACCTCCGAACAACCCTAGCCGACTGTTAATACAAATGAGAAACCCAATGGGAATGTGATGTTGACTAAATGGAACTACAAGAAACAAAAGATCTTGTTTTATCAACCTTCACATCTTCCATCCTACAGGTCTATATATTTAGCCCAACTTCTAAATTACAGTTAAATATCTAAAACAACCAAATCCTTATAAATAATGTAACAAGGGCTTGGAGCTCCTTCCCTGTCCATTGTGTATATGTCAACTCTTACCCATGCTTAGTTCCAATCATACACACGCATCCAAGAAGCAGACACATATACAAATGCATGATTGCCAAACACAACATGAAAACACTGAATAAAAGAAATAACAGGAATAAAGTAATGAAAAAAGTGATCAACAGACATCCCCGTGTCCAACAATGACTTTTCTCACTGTATGATTCAGAGATAAAGTAGAATTCTCCTTTCAGCTTGGTCAACATTCACTAAAGTGCTACATATGGCCTCACTGGTAATAGGAACAAAGTGACCACTTACAGAAAAAAGGATTGTTTCTAGGTCACAGATAAAATAGTACTGCCTGTTTGGAAACTAAAACTCAAGGCATGAATTATGCTGGCAGTATCCATCACCAACACACTCCTCTTTTCTGGTCCATAAACATTCATCCAGTGAGTGTTTCTTCTTCAAACTGGAAACTCAAAAAAGTGAAACAAATGTGAAAAATCAGGAGGATCCTTTCTGAAAAAGTATTATATTCAACCTAAAAAGCATTCATCATGTCTTGAAGTGGCTGGGCAGAGATCTGAACGTGCATGTGGAATTGCCATCTGAGAGCTTCAGCTCAGGACTAAACTGACCCACCTGCTGATGAGGATCCAGGCTTAGAGCTGTCAACCAACTGCGATTGCACATTCCCATTATAAAGTGAAATCCATGTCCATGTGAAAATGATGTGGACACACTGCAGCTTGTTGTGTAAGAGAGGAGACAGGTTCACTTGAGACAGCATTTGCAGTGAGAATGTGAAGGAATCCGTGTGATCGCCTGCAGCTGATTGGCTGGTTTGGATGAATGGGCCCCGCAGCTTATGTATGTATGGCTTGCTAGGGACTGGTTGCCCAAAGCAACTCGTCTTCTCTCCATTGCTAAGTCACACTCGGCCATGGTATCTGCATCAGCAAGAGCTTCATCTCCTCAGTCTTGTTTACAGACAGACCTCAAAGTGAAGGACGGCCTGAGAGGTGGAAGAGAAGCTGGAGGCTCTTTAGAGGAATGTAGGGAACTTGGCAGGCTTAGCAGCAGAACAGCAGAGAACCTAACCAAGGCTCTACACACACAGGCCGGACTGCAGGGCAGTAAGACGACGCTCAATGCACTGCTTACCTGTATAGGCAGAAAAAGACTTTTTTTTAATCAGGGGTTGTGAAACTGGATTAAAAATTATGGTGTGCTGATCTAAAGGTGGTGACTTAAGTGTATTGTTTGTGTATGTATTTAGTTTATTATTTTGTGTGTATGTGCAAATGATAAACAGACCAATGTATGATCAATTCTTTTAAATGAATAGGCAACATTCATATTGAATATGGTTAGGCCAATAAACCAATTTCCAATTGGAAATTATAATTAATTAATGCAATTATGCATACTTACGTGTGTGTGTGTGTGTGTGTGTTGCACTACTTCAATGGCAAGAAAAAGTATGAACCTTTTGGAATTTCATAGATTTCTTTTTTTTGCATTACTGCATTTGGATATAATATTTGCATTAGGGTATTGACAAACAATGTGCCTAAAATAATAACGCAAAAACCATTCTATTTCATGTCTTTATTCAGAACAACTTATAGTAGAAAAAGTATGTGAACCCTTGAGTTTCATGACCTCAAAAGAGCCAATTGGAGTCAGGTGTTAGCATACCTGAAGGCTACTTTGGCTGATAAAACCAACTCATACTTTTTAAGTTTGCTCCACACAAGAATATGATGCTTATGTGAGCCATACCACTGCCAAAAAGACCTTTAAGAAGATCTATGATCATGAATTGTTAATTTATTTAAAGCTGGAAAGGGTTACTAAGTGATATCACAGACTCTCTAATTCACCATTCTACAAATGTAGACACTTTGGGACTGTGGCTACTCTACCAAGAAGTGGGCGCCCAGTCAGAATGAACGCAAGAGCACCATCATCAATGAGGTAAAAGAACAACCCAGAGTGACAGCCAAGGATTTCAAGTGTCTTAATAGAACTGGATAACATCTGTGTCTACAGTGCGTAAAACATTGGAAGCTACTACTCACTAAAAAACATCTGCACATCTGAAGTTGTACTTTTCGATAAACTCTTAAAACCTAATTTCAGTTAGAGTTTTTCAATGTCAGTTATGCTACTTTACCGAATGACAAGCCAAGTTTCTCTTCTGTTGCCTATTTACTGCACAAAGTCCCATTGTAACCATTGTCATGATATAAATGTTGCTGGACCCCAAACATACCTTTTCGATATTTAAAATTGAATAGATAAGGTTCTATTTAAGTGGAGCCAAAAATAAAAACACGACATTGTGAGTAAAGTAACTTTCGAAGGGGAGTGAACTATTATTATTATAATGTGTTCTGAATTTGTACTGATTTAGTAATTAGCTCTGCTGCTTTTTCTTAAAGATAAACTATCCAAATAGTTAATATGGAAGCAGGCGCCAACATAACAAATTAATACATGGACATTGAAATTGTTCAAGCCAGCCATAAATTAATGGGACTAATTGTCAGAGAAATACAGCATGCTAAAATTATAAGAAGATGTATAGTGTATGGTCAAACTCACACTTGCTGACACTTAGGATATCAGCCTGCTCTGTGAGGAGCAGAGACAAACCCTCCATCAGCAGTAGAGCTTTGTGATAGCGCTGTATTGAAGCCTCACCCTGATGAAACATCTCATCTAGCGCTGCTGCCTGCACCTGTACACATAAAGAACAATTTGAGTCATACAAAAAAAACAACTTAAAAAAAAAAGACAATTAAATTACTAATATGTTTATAAAGTTACATAAATTCTGTTATTGAAGGGAAGAGATTTCTGTCTTTTTTGGGGGGGATTGCATTGATAGACAATGTGCTCAGTGAACGTGTGTACACAGGTTTCTCTCACCATTTGCACAGTGTGGCTGAAGATGAGTCTCTCTGCAGTGATGCTGTTGATGTGGTCCATCAGACGGTGCTTGCGGGAAAAGAACCTCTCCAGACGTGCACTTAGGGAACGGCATGTAATCACACTTGACTTGTACAGGTCATTCAGCCTCCTGACCACTGTAAGAAAGGGGCCAGATCAGACTGTTCTGTTATACACATTAGTATCATTCTCTCAAAAAGCAGTAACTATAGAACGTAGAGAGAAGTGTGTGAGTAATTCAAAGTATAGTATTTTCGCGACTATAAGGCGCATATAAACGTCTTTTTTTTCCCCTCAAAATGTGCGGCGCACCCAATAGTGCGGTGCGCCCTATGTGTGTTGTTACTGCGGACCTTGTTGAGACCACCATGAGAACGTTAAAGGAGGAAGTG
>JBBIGC010000024.1:12737986-12754163 GCA_037576955.1 Lepidarchus adonis
TCGGAAGGACCCCCCCCCCCCCCCCCCTCACTGGATCAGCTTTAGAGTCCAGCAAGCTCTTAAATACTGATCACCATTCCAAGCCAGGGGGATGGACGTAGGCTCATTCTGCTGTTGGCCTCTTTGATTCATTTACTCCTTCATAAGCTAAGAGTCAGAACCGCTGACTGTTTTTACAGCTAATCCTGCCAGGGAAGAGTAAAAACCGGAGCCCGAGTTTTCTCCAGTTTCTGCTGCGCTCTCCCTTCATGGAAGCTCCCAGAACGTGATCGGCCTTCATACCGACAGGCACTCTCTGGGCAGCCTCACCTCTTTGTCATGCAAGTTAATTAGAAGCACTGGAGTATATAATGGAGAATATTGCTGCTCTAAGCAGAAGATGCTAGAGAGTCATTTCCACAACAAAATAAAATGAACCCTATTCAGACCCACTGAATCTGATTCTGCAGGCAATACGCAAACCGAGCAACGAATAAAACACACACGCAACACACATGAGCATACACCGCCCACGGTTTACTTTCGTCCACATCTCCCATACGAGAAAAAAAGATACCCGTTACCAAGGCGACAGATAGTTTCCATACCTATTGTCAGATATGTAACCCCCCTCCCCCAATTCCAGTACAGTGTTTCATCACTCACTGCCCTTGAAGCTCCACGCAAACAAGGTGTTTGGCTGGAAAAAAGCAAGACTTTCAACCTAATGTGTGCCATACAATACACAAAAATGCCGACCCAGGTACACAACTTTGATTGCCGCTGTTGTGCATTTGCTTTAAAAAAGTAAAAACAGCTGCCAGTCGGTGACAGCATCTGCCATATGATGGAGAAAATAACTCCTTAGTCCTCTCATTCTCCACCCCTTTCCATTCCCAAGAATAAAAAAGCACACAGTCGATCAGTATCACCACTCACTCCTCTTTTCCTCTTTATTTTCCTACAAAAATATTTCCCCTTAGAAAAAATTTTTTAATTTTACATTTTTTGCAACTGTCTCCAAAAACCTTTCACCTTATATATATAGTATATAAGTAAATATTTTAGCAATCAATCAATTTTTTACCAAGTTCAAGTGAGAGCTGAGTAAACTGCAGGCTGATGGCGCCCGACTCAAACCTCCTCCTAGATGCTGCGGGTACAGAAGTGTATTACTAAAATGTCTTCTTGCCTGGGCAGAATACGAGTAAGAAAGACTGAGAAGAAAATACTTGATCCCTTCATAGACAAAGCTGGAAAACATTTATAGCTGTGGTAACCAAGGCATTGTGAGTCCAAGATCATCATCATGCATGCCTTCAGTGACGTAGCTGCAAAATATTGTTTCTTACAAAAATACACAATTCATAAATTAATACTTCTCAATATGACGTATTGGTGCAGTGGCCGTGTGTAAGAGAGGAATAGTGAGAAAGACACAAAAAGAGAGAAAGGCAAAGAAGCTGGTGTGATAAGGAGCGGAAGTCAGTGCTTCCACAGGAGAAAGGCCTGGGTCAGTGGAGGTGGGCAGTGACTGGGAAGTTAAAGCACTTGAAGTGACAAGAGTGATGAGAGGCCACTGACGGGTGGTGTCCTATAACACCTCACTCTGCGGGAGATTTTTTTTGCCCTTACCTCCTGAGCATCTACATTATTAATATTACTATCATCATTATCATAGTTATTAATCAATGTTTTAATAAAACTCTTCAAATTGTGAATATGTTGAAGGTATGGAAACTCAAAAGTACGTCTGAATTGTAGTCCACAGAAAGTGCTTGAAATGAACCTGTTCTGAGGCACACAAAATCATTTCGGTATGCAATAATAATAATAATAATAATAACA
Organism: Lepidarchus adonis; assembly: GCA_037576955.1. Classification (NCBI taxonomy): domain Eukaryota; kingdom Metazoa; phylum Chordata; class Actinopteri; order Characiformes; family Lepidarchidae; genus Lepidarchus; species Lepidarchus adonis. The sequence continues at coordinate 12,739,814 of JBBIGC010000024.1, forward strand.
ATCACAATAATACTAATAATGTTAAACCTTCAGTTTAAAAAAAAAAAAGGCGAAAATCTGTGTAAGCAGGTAAATCCTTCACTGACTGACTGACCAATTCTATTCAGGCCAGCGGCCAGTGTCACTCGCTGCTGTCCCAGCGCACAGGCAGCTGTGAGTGTAGTCTGTGTGTGTGTGTCCATGTCAACACAGGCCTGTGGCACAGCTCTCATCAGAGCGAGACTGATGACAGCAGCCATGCCAGCGTCCAGAGTGGCGCGAGCAGCCAGGCGGGTGAGAGCTGTAGTCGTAGGCCAGTAGGCGAGCCCGAGTCTGAGGTACAGGAGCACACCTCATAGCCGTTCTCCGCGTGGTCCACGTGGTGCTGGCCGGGCAGTCGAACACCCGTGGCGTTATTCTGTGTTTCTGGAGAGTCCGACTGCATGTCTGCACACACTAGCCAGTCCTTGCCGATAGAGCGAGGGTACCCAACCTCTACCTCCATATCACTGCCTGCCACTCTCCAGTACTCCTTCCCTTTAAAGAAGTACGAGGCACCTGCAAGGACAAAGGACACAGACTGAGCCCAACATTCAGAACTAATTTTAGTGCAAGACCATCACACACCTAAGAGGATGGAGGACTCCATAAACTACATTCACCTGCAGTTCTAGCCTGATTAAACTGAGGAAGGGTGGACTCTATTCAGGTCATGAATTCCTTCACCTGAGACTTGATGCAATCAAAAAGGATTTGTAACTTGTGAGTGTGTTCTACAGACTCTGAGTGGAGACACAGGCCCTAAAATATGCTCCCAATAATCATCAAATACAATTTCATTTACAGCCATACAGATTTTAGCATTTTGAATATTGCTGACTTTTCATTTTAATGCTACTCTTTGATTATATCATCGTCATGGTGACATGTGCACCAAGGGTAAAAGAAAAACAACATTATGTTAATTACCATACATTAGAGCTGGGAAATATGACAATAATTATTACGATAAATTGTGGCCATGATATGATTTTCTGAGCATATTGTGATATTGGCGGCACTTAAACATTGTTAAACATCATGTTTCACTTCAAATAGAGCATCATTTGTCTTGTTTAAGTGAACATATGGCACTGTGGTGTGAGAAACACTGTATAAAAATAATTTCTACTCAAATGTGGCACTGCTGGCTTTTTTCCCACACCTACCATACACTGCATGCTCATTTAAGTTTAGGGCTATATTACGGTATCAGTTTATTGTTCAGTGTAGAAATGACACAAAACTTGCAAAAGATTGGATATTGACTTTTTTAGGATGCAGTTTAGGACTTCATACTTGTCTTTAGACTTGCCTGTACTGACTCAAAATTTCAAATGAGAGTTGCCTGCAATCATGACTTGAGTGTCAAGAGTTACTTGATACTTGTGACTCATTGACTCTTTATATACTACAATCTTATGCAATAGTTTGGGCACCCCATGATAAATAACAGATGTAGGTGATTTTGGAATTGGAAAGATGTAACACAGTTTCTCTAGGACATGGAAAAAATACACAATATTTTCAGCAAACATTGATGCATAGTTACTTTTTATGCCATGATCAGGTGTGGCAGTAATCAGGCCTGGGTGTGATGAACCATTGTTATATATTATGTTATATATATGTGTCATATTGAATAATATTTAAATGTATATGATGATCTGAAATATTTAAGTGTGACAAACATGGGAAAAAAGAAGTCAGGAAGGGGGTAAACACTTTTTCACACCACTGTATCATTTCATTTCTGTCAACTGTGATTATGTGCAATAATATAAAACTATGTGGCTGCATGTGAATGTTAAAAAAAGTAATATGATGCTAAAATTCTAAAATGACTTTAAATGTTTTAATTAGTTAAATGGGAAGAAATGGCAGATAACTTCATTTGTTGTCTCGTATGGGGAAATTATTTTGCCTAGATCTGGGAACTTAATCCAAAACCCATCAATCACAAAGCCACCTCTCTAACCTTAATGCCCCCTAATAAAATTATATATTATTTTACAGTTCATCTAAACACTGAATACAACATTTACAAGTACAGTTTATAGTATTCCTCATTTATATGTCAGCCTACACTGTTACTCTGGAAATGAATATCAAAAAGCATATCTTGCCTAATTTATTTTGGTTTCTATGAAAAAGTTGGTTTTCCAGAAAAGTGGGGACATTTTGTAAAATGTGATAAAAAAAACAGAATTCTGCTGTTTTGCAAAAAGTACAAAGAAAAGATTTCTAATATTTTTTTTGAAAAAATTAACACATTTAGAAATTCATGCCAGAAACACATTAAAATTGGGACAAAGGCATTTTATCACCGTGTTACATAATCTTATGTGTTACATAATTATTAGATTTTTTAATTGTTTAACTGTTGACCAGAGAATATTAATTATTGTAGTTTTGCAAATGGTCTATTTCATCTTTGGCACAGAGAAGTCAATGTCCGTTTGTGTGAAACACAGGCTAAAACATAAATTCTCCCATATAATTTGGCTCTTCACAGAATTGATGTATGCCCTACTTTTTGCATAACAGAGTCTCAGGTTGCATTTCTTGATGGACAGTGGCAGACAGTGTTAAGTGACAATAATTTTCTGAAGTACTCCCCAGTGGTTGTGGCTATAATTACCACAATAGTGTGACGGGTCATTTCACAGTGGTTCCCAACCTTCCCCTTCACAGACAGATTTCTCTAGATCCCCTGAACCATTTTACACAAAAATGTGCTTTAGATGGTGAAAGACCTACATTATTTCCAGTCTTGTGTTGAGAAATTAATTGGATGAATCACAGAGTTTGGCCGAGCTGATCTATGTTTGTAAAGTCTGAACTAAAATCTTTGGTTAATGTTCCTGTTATAGCCAATCATTACACAATTACCTACTACCAGTTCACCTGCCTTTTTACTTTTTTAAAAAAGGTCTAACTTCTCATTTGAAATCTGGCTTAAAATTCAATTGAGAACTTATAAATGACATTTTTGTTTTTAAGCATTAAAAAAGAATATCCCAACTTTTCTGGAAATGGGATTCCTTTATGTAGTTGGATTTTTAATATACAACGTTGCCATGTCACTAGTACTTTTTCTTGTTAGCAACATATTTTTCCCCTGTCAGTCTTTACTGGTGGAAATGGCCTGTGGTGCTGTCTCTCTGAAGAGCCTCCATCTGCCAGGCCCCCAGGTCTCAGATAGTGTTTTCCCCGGGGGGCTGACTGGGCTGGACTGTCACTTTTTAAGTTGGCCTGTGCTCACACACACTTCAAACAGCTGTGAGCAAAACCTCTGGAGATGGAAGCATCTCAAAGGATCACACACCTGACATGCGAACATTCTTCCCTCCATAAACATCCAGCGAGAGAGCTGCAGAAAGCTTCTCCTGTGCCTAATGCTGTGTGTGTTTATGTGTAAGAGGGACGGAGGGGTGTAATATTACAAATACTATGTTTTACGATTTTGTGAACAAGATTCAACAACATGTGGGACAGTTTATGTGTTAAAATCTTGAATGTGCAGATACTACAGATTCCATTTTGAGAACAGTTGGGATATTTGCAATAAAATGCAATAAAAACAAAAATCTGTGATATGTTAATATATATGTTAACCCTAATTGCCAAAGATAAAATCAACCACCTAGATTGTTATCAATCAAAGGAGCAAAGATAACTGCATGTATGTGAAGTTACCATTAACTCTGAGGCATATATCTATACCTTTATTTCAGAGATATTTGCAGCCACCTCTTCCTGGGATGTTTATGCTTATTTCAGCAGGACAATGGCCCAGGTTACAATAGAATAGCTTTGGAGACACAGAGTGTGAAAGAAGTTTAATACCAGCACATAACTCATTTAACATTTATCATTTATCATTTAACATTGACTGTTTGTAAAAGGGGTGTTTTTTTTAATAAGATATGACTGGGCACTTTGTCAGCATGTTTTTACTGGCTATTTTAAGACATGACATTTCACTTTTGACCAATGAAACCATATCTAAAGTCAGTGGCACATTATTATGAATCAATAATTAAGTGGCGTGTTTAAGAATGTGGGGTCGTATGACGCTGGTTATGGACACAGTGCTTGAAATGCACATTCATGTTTTTAGTATTTTATTTATATACATTTAATTATACAGCTAAAGTACAAGTGGTCCTTGTATAATTGTGAAAGTGATTATTTGTCATTGTGAACACACCACAACAAAATGTGTCCTCTGCATTTAATCCATTACACATGCACACGTGGAGCAGCTATGAACAGCGCCCGGGGAGCAGTGAAGGAGGTGGTACTTTGCTCAAGGGTTCCTCAGTGGTGCCCGGGGTGGGACTTGAACCTACGACATTCTGATCCCAGGGGCAAAGTCCTAACCACTAGACCAATAAAATAATTTGGTATAAAACAAATAATTGAAATGTGTCATGAAACACCAAATAAATAACAAACCATATCATTAAAAGGCGTGAAGTTGAACTGTATGTGCCCATGACAACAAATGAGTTTACACCCACAGCAACATGAGCAAGAGGGAATCTGGCAGAAGAGCTGAATTGCATGCAGATGGTATGGAAAATAAATTGTGTAATGCAGAATAATAGCAGCCTTATTGCCTTTTATTTGAACAGTCTAAAACACCTTAAAACTGTAGCTTGAAAGATTGAACTTCTAAAATAGAAGTCAAATAGTCATTAAAAAATAAAATAACTTGCTGATTCCTTATCTCTCACCTGCTTCACCTCAAAAGACTTGGATGGAACAGTGGAGCGCCCTTATATTTTTGTACTCTTTCACTTTACGCATGAGCAGGAAGATTTCTCTGGCTGAAAACTGATCAGATTTGCCAGGTAAATATGCCATTAGAAAAGCTTAAGCACTCCTGCCTTTTAAAGATGAGGCGATGTGACATTCTGATTTGAACACACCCATAAATGTTAGTGCCTTGAACTTTTCGCTTTGTTTCAGATAATAGAGCCCAGAGTGGCTGTGCTTGATTGGCCTGATGTTTCTGTCTCTGAACATGTATAGCACATTATAAAGACAATGACTATGGATTGTTGAGCAGCTGAGGTCAAGCAACTTAAATACAACTGCAAAACTTCTACAATTAGTATGTAAAAGGTAAAGTGAAATGTTTTTCATAACACAATGGAAAACATGCCTCACTTTTGTCAAACCTGTGTTGCAGCCATCAACTTATAAATGTATGTTTATTTACTAATTATAGCTAAGTTGGTCAGAAAAACAATTAAAACATCTTTGAACCTTTGTCAGTTAAATCCAAATTAACTTATAATCTCCTTTATTGTATTTTGAGAAATATCCCATCTTTTCTGGAAATGTGGTTTTATAGGGTCTACAGATTTGGTTTGGTGCAGAAAAAAGTTGTCATACAGAACCTTTCTGATGCCCTTGGTTGAGGGGATATTAATGAGATCTGTGTGTATGTGTGTCTGTGTGTGTGTTTGTGTGTTTTCCGCAGGTCTGGGAATATTGAGTTTTTCTTTTCTGAACAAGTGAAAAATGAGGAAATGGCATGTTATTGAGAACTCAGAGCAGTGATATGACGGGGTGAAGGGAATGAGAAAGACACAGTTATCCTGTGGGGAAGCATTTGCGCTGTGATGAACACTGTGGTGCTATTTTACTCTCTATAGTGCTATATTGATTGGCGTCATGATTGAGAGGTGTATGTAAGAACATGCCCCATTGCTTGTACTGAGGGACAAACCAAATCATAAGTAGAAAACGAGACCATCTGTAATTCTAAAGGTATCCCAATGGGTGGACAGTGGACAATGGGTGAGTTTGATATGTTGTTATTGCAATGTTAAATAAAAAGGTGCATTTGATGTATCCACATTACAGACACTGCCACTACAGAAAAGCATCCCTGTTAATGAAATAGGTGGAATATAATATGAGCTACACTAAGTCTGTATACCTGCACAGCATGGCAGCATCAACCTAATAAATGAGTCTTTCTTTATCGCATGTGGTAAATGTTTAAAAATGACAGATAATCTACAAGGAAACACGTCTTTTCATTATCTTATTGAAAATGTAATTCTGATGTACAAATTGAAAATGAACAGCATGTGTATGTCTGTCTGTGGATGCATTCTCTCATGTCACTGAAGGCTATTAAATTTTATTCACAGCAGGAGGTTTCAAAGACATGCTCTCTAGTCTTAAGTGTGGCATGGACTAATACCAGGGAAGCAATATGCACACACACAATAGCAGGCATTAGGCAGGACATGATGCGTCGTTGCCTTTAGCTCATCCTCCTCAACTGCGGCTATGACAACCACACAATTAAAAAAAACATCTGTCAGCAGATCTTCCATAATTCAGCTGTTACTGCCTATCCCAAAAGCATCAAACCAAATACATATACAACTATATTTATGTACTGTATGATCTGAATACTTTACCAACAATGCACAGTGAATGTGATTGGCTTGTTGTCATTGGACAAAACATACTGGCAAGGATATAGATCACTGATTGTTCTGGTTGTTCTGCCCTGGCAAAGACATTTCAATCATGTACTTGAATACATTTTGTGATAAAAGGACCCAGCACAAACCATGTGTGAGCAACAAAAGCAAAAGAACAAAGCTGCTGTGAATTTTAAAGCATCCTGAGCAGGGCCTAAGGAAAAAAGTGCTAGAATATAAACACTTACTATCAGACCAGCGCATGGCATCGTCGAGCTGAGCTGGAATCCCTTTCCATAACGTGGTGTCTTTAGGGTAGCCCAGATCCATGCGCCGCAGGTGGTCATCATAGCGCCAGTAACGGTTGTCCTTAAAGAAGTAGGTCTTGTCATTATGCAGCCAGACAAAGACAGCATCCACACCCTCCAGGGGCAGTCCAAAGTCACTGATTGGCCGTGGATAGCCTTCCTCCACAATGTTGTCCTTAAACACCCAGTATTTCTCCCCTATAGAGAAACAGAAGAACACATTTGATAAATATCTGTCAATATTTGCTTCTAAATCATGATTGATATTCAGAAAGAATTTCTTACTTCTGCTGATCTTTGTTGCAGTAAATTATGTGCGCCAGCAAAATACAAGTAGAGCATTTAAAATCTGTGTGGGTGTAGGTGCACCCTGTTGCATGTGTTTGGCCCACCCACAAGCATATGTTTCATATCTGTGTATGAACAAGTGTTCGTATTGCCTTGTTTTAGTGTTATTCATTGTTTTATGTTTTTTTTACGTTACATTATTAAATTTATGTTTACATTCTGTACTCTGCCAAAGTAAATCACACACAAACATGACTGACAGTTATACTCGAGAGTGTAATACAGGCAAGAAAAAATGCTGTTTCCTGTGCAACTCTGTAGAAGTAATCTATCATTCGGTGCAATTATGGAGCACACAAGAAATACGTTAATGCAATACCAGCAATATTAGCTAATTTAGGGGGATTTCTGATACACGTGTGATATACATCGCCCTCCAAAATAATTGGCACCCCAGGTTAAGATGTGTTAAAAGGTTTTTAAAAATGTATTGCAGGAGCTTAAGCTCACACTGAAAATTACACACATACTTAACTCTTAAAAAAACAACAACCCTTAACTCTTTTCCTCACTCAGAAATAATGAAAACAATAGTAAAATCATATGTGGAACAATTATTAGCACCCCTAACAATTCCAATAAAATAAATGTGAAGCATTGTTGTAAATGTTAACCTTCTTAAGTCAGGTAATAGCTACAAGAAAATAGCTACTGTGTAAACCTGCCTGTATCTACAGGAAGAATAAAAAAGTTTAAAGCAACTGGAACAGTGACGGGAAGTTTTTCTTCCCACCACACACACTGAGGAGGATGGAAAGAGAAGTAAAAATATTCTCCAAAGCTCACTGTTACACAACTGCACCATAAGAAGCTATCTCCATGCCAACCAGCTGTTTGGGAGACCTGCAAGGAAAAAACTCTATTCATCTACAATCACAAATATAAACAAATAGAGTTTGCTAAGTGGTACTGGAACTTCAAGTGGGACCATGTATTTTGGTCAGATGAGATTAAAATTAAGCTTTTTAGCAACAAAGATTCAAAGTGGGTCTGGAGTAAAGACCTCAACCCTATTAAACCTTTGGGGTGAGATGAAGAGGAGAGTGCACAAGAGAGGACCCAGGGCTTCGGACAATCTAGAAAGATTAGAAAATGGTCAAATATACTCCAACCTTGTGAAATGTTATAAGAGGAGATTAAGTGTTGTCTTGTTGGCAAAAGTGGCTTGTATAAAATGTTAACCGCAGGGGTGCCAATAATTATTGTATGCATATTTATAACATAATATGTATATTTATTTATTTTGAAATGCCACAAATATGGTCAATACTGGGATACTCTTTATGAATAAAGAACATGGGAGTCCATGCATAAGAAATACCTTTGAAGAAAACTATTTTATGGTCTCCGGGTCTCTCATATATGGCATCTATGCTGTCCAGGTTGGTTGGCAGACCCCTCCAGAAACGGTGGATCTGAGCTGGTCTCAAGGACACCAGATGTCTCTCTCTCGTCAGACGCCAAAAGTACTTTCCTAAAAGCAGAACCCAGAGTCAGGCCTTTAGTACACTGCATGTTTGTATGTGTATAATTTTGCTGTGTTACTTAAGCTGTTATGTTGTGCTATTGCGCTGCTACCCAGAAAACACTGGTTAACCAAAGGGAAAGCATGCGCACATGCCTTGGGGCAGTGAATACCCAAGTGTCCAGCTGTCTGAAGAAGTCAAGCAAACAAAGCTAGGCCTTTTTTTTATTATAGCTGGGGGATGAACATGCACAATGACGCAAACTGCATCTCTTTTGCCTTCACAGTCAAATTTAAAGAACACTTGCACTCACTATCAATATCTGTTTCCACTGATCAAACGCTCAGAGCTTGAGGTCTGAATATGCTTTGAAAATACCTTCCTGAAGTAAAGTGTCAGAATAGGCCACTGATCTTCTTGGAGGGTTGCTATGTGTACAGTGACTGCTGAGTTATATTGATTTCAGCCTGGTCCTCTTCTCTAAATGTGTCTGTACCTTTGAAAAAGAAGGCCTCGCCACGGATCTGGGCCACTGCATCAAAGTGACTAGTGCATCTATCAGGGGCATCACGAGCTGGTCTGAAAGATATAAAGAAAAAGCAGAACAAGGACCCTGAAGGCACTGAGGACAGTGAAAAATATATAACCTTTCACACCATTGATCCATTGCATTATAAAGAGACAGACTGTGTGTGTGCATGTGTGTGTGTGTGAAAGCTTGTGTATTTTTGCAGTCATGTATGCTTTCATTTTTGCTTTGCAACATTTGTGCAGACACCATGAACATGTTTGTGTAAACTCGTTAGGTATTTCAATTATAACTGAGCAAACATGGAGGGAGATGTTATCACCCAATTGTGGGAGGGGCCTTGCCTGCATTATCCCTTCACTAACGAATGATTTAGGGGTTTTTCGTGTTTGGTATGCTAACGAAGCAGCTATTATAGTGACAGGGCTGCTTTTGTGAGCCAAGTCACCCTGCACCTTAACAAAGACCTTCATTCACACTGTGTTAAGAAAACTCTTGAAGGAGATCGCATTAATGACCTTTGCTGGAGCAACTCCAGAGACCAGGATCTTTAATTGTTTAATTCTGACATTTGATTTGCAACACTCTGGCTGGGTTTTAATGGCCAAGCATCAGCTCAGCATATCCCTGGCACACTGACAAGGGCAATGTGTGTGTATGTTTGTGTGCATGTGCATGTGTGTGTGAAAATTCACTCACGGCACAGTGGATCTGTTCTCTGGTAGGTCCAGGAGAACAGGTGGCTCTGCGGTTCGTGAAGGGTCATCTGGACGAGCGGTGTGAGAAACTGAGTCCCGTACACCTGCCAAAAGACCCCACATGTCATTCTAGAACAAGACAGCACGTGCCAGCATGTGCAAATAGATTCCCAACCACAGTTCCAGTAAGGGGCTGTTGTAGGACAAACTGACACACACAGTGTATAGCAGAGTGAATGTTGCAGCAATGAAGCAGTTTGATTCGTTCCAATGTGCAGAAACACTGTGAGCTTTCAATTCACACTCACCTTAATGCCACAAACGTCAGAAAACGTGTGAACAAGGCCTTACTCGGTGCTATCATTGTTTTTTTGTAGTCAGGGTATTAGGGCTGCTAACATTACCCAGTTAAAACAGTATTATTCACTCTCCTCATGTTTGCACCTCTGGTTCTTCTGGACCGTTTTTCTAACTGCTTGCGTTATAGCTGCTCAATCTTATTTATCTACCTTTTCTACCTGTGTGTGTTAACTTAGTTTAGTTTTTTTAGTTAAGTGTTAAGTTTCTAGCCTAATTAATCTATAGTTTATTCTTTGCACAGTCTGGAGTGGATCAGGATGCATTTCACTGCTTGTTGTACGTGTAGAACTCGGCATGTGACAAATAAACATCTTGAATCTTGAAACTCAACTTCTAGGCCAAACATTTCAAACTTACCATCTTAATGAATTGGCAGCAAATGGCTGCCACTTTGCTTGATGTGCTTTAAACATATACAATAAAAAAAGTTTTGATGAGTCATCCTGCTCCACATTTACATTTCAATAGTAAAACTCTGGATGTGAATAGAAGTGATTCTTTATTCCTTCAATATGTACAAAATCCATGAGACTAAATGAATCCCCAACCCACAGAGTGTCAGTTTGGGTCCTTCATTGTTGTCATAAATTATAACTGACTATCCAATTTGGAACAAATGTGCAATACCACTGCTGCTTAGTGCTTTATTATTTATTCTATTTATCTTATTTAATTAATTACATGAATGTTGTTTTTATTCTATTTCACTTCATTTTAGTTCCACCTTATTTTTGTTATTTTATCTTAGCTATTCTAGCGCTAAGCTTTCCTTACTGTACCTTTATTTTATGTCTATTTTTTTTCATTTGCAGATGCTTCATAAGCAATTTCCTTCTGTACAATAAAGTTTTGTGATTCTGATGGTCATACATTAGTGTCTTCTGTCCAGCAACACTCCATATTAAAATTAGCTCAAAATAAGAATATAAGCAGAATACAATTTTGTTAATATGGTGTCACTATAAGAAACAGACTCAAAGACAAACTCAGATATACATTTCACACAATTTATATATTTATATATTACATTTAGCACATTTTTTACAAAAGTTTTTTTCTCTGAAAGGCTGTTTCAGATAAGATCTGTTGTTTGGATTGCTTGATTACTAGCACTAGTGACAGCTCTAAAACAGCTCTAAACAATGGTTGCAACAATGGTGCACAGACCCCCAGGGTACACCTAACAATGTTGGTGGTACGTCCATAAATGCTTTATTTAATTTCATTCCATTAGCTGGCATTTACACTGATACTTCCCTCACACAGCTCTTCCTCTCACCAACTCTAGAGTATGAGAACCTGACTGAGTAAATGTATGAATATTTAATTAAATGCCAATAGCAGATTTCCTGGATACATCAAATAGTGCTGTTAAGTCTTTAATACCCTTTACAACAGCCCATCTATTGAGACAGTCACGGCTGTATAGGTATTTAGGAATCTGCTTTTGTACATGCTGTCTATACGCAACTGAGTGACAACCCTGTGCTCTAATATTTCAGGGTTTTGCTTTGAATTTGTATTCATTTCTTTATAAATTTCTGCTTATTCATTCGGGTCATGGGGAAGCCGGAGCTGATCCCAGCTTATGGGCAAAGGCAGGGTACACTCTGGACACAAACTTATAACTCAGAAAGACACCTGTGGATGACCCGGGCATGGAACTCAGGACCTTCTTGTTGTAAGGTGAGGAGACACCACCATGTCACCCTCGTTGTACTTGCGCATGCTGTTGGTTTATCATGTTCATTTGTGTGCAAAAATGAAAATCTGTAGCTCAAACCTTGCACATGGTTGCAGTCAGTCAAACCTCACACTTTCCATAATTTGTCTTTTTACAGGATCTCACAAATCCATCCACAGCATTCTTCACCACTGTTCAGCTGTCTCAGCAACAGCTCTTTCTTATCTTCGGTACTCAACATTAATGCTTCCTCTCACTCTCTCCACCTCTCCTTCTCTACCCCCTGCGTTCCTCTCCCTAGGTTGGTCCTGTGCTTGGCATGGAGGTGGGGTATTCTGTGGTATGCTGTGTTGGGATAAGCTTGGTCTGAGCCACCGACATGGCCAATTAAACTCTGCATTCTCCATCTGTCTCCAGCACTGGCGCGTAATTAAATCAATAATCCACCAATTTAAACAGATCCATTCTCCATCCTGCGCCCCTGTTTCTTCTGCTCCACAGGATCATACAGAGGTGTCTGCTGAGGGGGCACACAGCACCATAGTCCCAACCACAGACACCACTAATTATGCTTTACACTTGAAAAAGAACAAGACAGACGTGTGTAAGAGAGAGAGAGAGAGAGAGTGAGAGAGAGCAGTCGCTGCATTTTGTGAACAGATTAGGGCATCTGTTTGCCTGTCAGTCTGGGCACAAGCTCAGTTCCTTCACCTCATCTCCTCTCATCACTCTGCTCTGCCGACACAGCTACCCAGGCTGCTGCCTGAACTTGTGCCCTGGAAAGACTTATGTCTTTTGACATTTTAGAATGAATTACAATAGGGCAATGTTACAAATATTCAGCCTTTTCTAGACATTTTATACTTATAATAGTGTTCATTCAAATTTAATAGCAGATCATTTTATTTGATTAAAATAGCAAATCCAAATGTTTCTTGCATTTTCTCTAATGAACAAAATAAATTTGCACTCTCTTTCTCCTTTGTCCTATACTGCACAGTTTATTAATGGCTGTTTTTGAAGTTTTCTTAATATTACTGAATGTAAATGCAGAGGTCTTTTGGCCAGAGACTTGATAAAGTCCCAGACATATTGACACTTTCTAAGTATCCAGCAGCAAATGCTTTCTTATGCCTAATAACAGCTAAAGGAAACTTTATTCTGGAAAATTGAGGTTCCTGCAGTTAGCCTGTGGCTTGCTGAACCAGTGCACACTTTACATTTAGAAGACTAGGCACTTTAAATAACAAAATGAGTCAATCAGGAATATTTAGGGATGCCTACCTGCCTATTTGGATGCCCCTCAGGCCAAAACTATCACCAGCTTTTGGAATACCAAATAATCTGCTCTCTGAATATCAGCTATGTTGCTGGAGTTGGTCTGAATATGTGAAACTCTATTGCATCCTGAATAATAAAATACTCTTTATTGTGAAGAAACAAGCAAAAAAATCTGCCAATGGAGTGTCACACTGTCTTTAGACAAAATTCTACAAATAAGTCTATGAACAGCCTGGATGATCTTATTCTTTCTAAAGTCTCATAAAGAAAACAGTACATGTGTAACAAGATTTAAGATCTCTTCACATGTCAAGGCACCATTTTTGAAGTCTTTGGTTTGTCTCATGCTGACTGACAGACAGACAGCCACCCTGTATGTGATGTAAGTGAATGAGAGGAATAAGGAAAGTATGGAGAGACACAGGGGGACACAAAGAATGCATAAGATGCAGAGAGAGAAAGCAGGGAAGGTAGTGTAGATGACGGCATCTTGAGAAATGGAGAGAGGAATGCAGGAGAGTGCATGACTCAATGTCGCCACTGCATTACTATCTACACTAAACATAGTCTGAAGTTTCCTTAACTATGGACCAGCTTCTAGGAGAAAATGTAGCTCTTAAGTAAATAAGGGCTCAAATTAAGACTCTCCCATATTGTACTGTCCATGATATTCCAGCACTATTCCTCACTGTGAAATGAACTGGTCATATCGGAATACTGTAAATATCGCTGATGGTGTCCTAGTGGTTGGGACGTTGCCCCTGAGATCAGAAGGTTGCAGGTTCAAGTCGTAGCCCAAGCACCACCGAGGAACCACTGAGGCGCTATTGATAGCTGCCCGCTGCCCCACGTGTGCTCAAATAATGGGTTAAATGCAGATGTCACATTTCGTTGTGGTGCACTTGGCGACTGAGTGTGTTCACGATGACAAATCTTCACCTCGTGCACCATTTACCTTCTCACACTATTTAATTTAAATTGCACATTTACAGAAGAAAAGTGATTTTACAACATTTCCAAGGATTAAATTATGAATCCTGAGTATTGGTGTTTGTATTTTTGCTGGTATTCTAAATTCATTTTCTGTTTTATATTTGTAATGTGCTGGCAGAGGGCCAGCACGAAAATTTAAATTTGAACCCAGATGCAGAGGGGGCCAGTAAAATAAATAAACAAATAAAAAGGAAACCGGCCAAAATAAAC
>JBBIGC010000024.1:12794824-12814635 GCA_037576955.1 Lepidarchus adonis
ATAAACTCTGTAAAGTTGCTTTGTGACAATGTCAGTTGTAAAAAGCGCTCTATAAATAAATTTGACTTGACTTGACTATATACTGGTTCAAAGTGGCAGAAAATGCAACAAAGGGCATCTTCTAGACTGTAGGCCTTGATTGAAAGCTTAATGCATCACATTCACCTCAGACAGAAACAGAAAGGTGACAGAAGAATGACCCAAACACTGTCTCAGAGGACCTCACCTGCACCACCAACACCAGCTCCATCACCAAGAAGGCCCAGAAGCACTTCTGCTTTCTGAGATGCCTGACGTAGGCCAACCTCCCTCCTTCATCCTCACTGTGTTCTACAGGGGCACCATAGAGAGCATCCTGACCAGCTGCTCCTCCGTCTGGTTTGTCAATGCACAAGCTGAGGATAAAAAACAGCTTCAACAGATTGTGGAAGCAGTTGGCATCCCACTGCAGGAGATCTTCCACAAGCATTGCATTGCAAGAAGGCCTCCTGCATTGGCAGCCATCGATTCTTGTTCTTGCACTTTAAAAGATAAGAGAGGTCTGTAATGTTTATCAAAGATACAGTTTTGAACAAGTTTCAACTCGTGATTTGAATAAAAGATACCTGTCCACACCTTCAAACAGTCAGTCTCCAACCTCCACAATGGCCAAGACCAGAGAGCTGTCTAACGACACCAGGGACAAGATTGTACACCTGCACAAAAATACAAGATCACTGACAATCTCTCTCCACCTGGGGCTCCATGCAAGATCTCACCTTGTGGGTACGAATGATCTTGATAACAGTGAGGAAACAGTCCAGAACTACACAGCGGAACTGGTCAATGACCTGAAGACAGCTGAGACCACAGTAACACAGGTTACTATTAGTAACGTACTATGTCGTCGTGGATTCAAATTCTGCAGCACTCAAATGTCAAATGTCGGATTTCATATGGTCAGATGAGACCAAAATGGAACTCCATTCCCCGTGTTTGGAGGGGGAAGAATGCTGAGTTGCATCCCAAGAACACCATATCCACTGTGAAGCATGGGGGTGGAAACATTATGCTTTGGGGCATAGTGAACCTATGATGAATATTACAGACCTCTCTCATCTTTTAAAGTGGGACTACTTGCAGAATCAGTAGCTGCCAAATACTTTTTTGTCCGACTGTATAAGCCAGGGCCTATCAAAATACAATACTTGCATATGACCATTTCTTCCTACTTTTTATGTTGTGTAGTTTAGCCCAAAAAACTAAGGTTAAACTGAGAAATTACATATTGACATTCTTCCAATAATTATAGTGGAACACAGTGATGTCATACTGGGGCACATGTGACAAATTATCTGGGTCTAGTAATGTCTGTGTCAAAGTTTGCATAGGACCAAATTCAAGAGAAAAACACTCAATGCCTTCTGAAGGTTCTAGAAAAATCTCTGGCTCTTTGTGAATATACGTAAATGGTAATCTGACCACATTTCAATTGTTAGGAACCAAGGCTTTTAGACTTATTATATCATCCCTGACTATGCTTTTTACTGTGTGAATAAGGACATTTGATTAAAAAATATGAAATGGTTCATGAAAATTGAATAAAATGTGAGTAAATACAGTCAAACCTCCTGTTAGCTCACCCCTGTTATCTCACCAAACTCACATCTCACCATGAAAGGCTGCAGAACAGATTTCTTTCCATGTTATTTACGTCATTAAGCTGCCACCTTTGCCCCTCTCCCTCACCACAATGCACAAAGTGTCTGGTGTATGCATTTCTCCTTCTATAGCTTGCCAAACATGTTAATTCTGTAGGCAGGCTACTACTGCTGCTGTTGGTGAGTGGGGGACACTAACGTATGATGCATTTATCATTGATGCATCCTCATTCTGCTTGGTGTTTGGACAATCAACACAGGAATGCCACTGTTTGACTGACAGCTGGTTGGTTGATTTGCTTGACCATGCTCCGCCTCCGTGAGTATGACCAGCTGCATGCATTTTAATTTCAGCCTGAAGACTGAGTTTGTATACAAGTTTGTGAATTACACCTAAAATGCCTGATAAACGAAAGTTGCATTTGCGGACTGACTCAAGTTATTCAAAATACTTGCATCTGGGGAAGCATGCTGAGCTTGAAGTGGCTCTGGTAATGTGGTTTTCATTTGCTAGATTGCAAAAAAAGGCTTTTTTGAAAGGAATTGTGCACATTAACCTATAATTCTTACATCATTAATTCTTTTCTTTAAACTTTATTAATATTTTTACATTTCAAAGCTTTCATTTTATTAAAAAATGTTCAAAGAAACATCACAAATCTGTTTCGATAGTTTGCCACCCTGTCTCTTGCCAAATGTAGGGCCCGGACCAATATAACAGGGTTTGACTGTATTGTCTTTTACAAGTTTAATATGGAATGGTCATAAAATGTTCACGTGACTTGCCACTGGTTCTAACTTACCACCGGTTCCAGAATAGTCACAATGAGCTATTGGCCTACAGTACATTTGAATTTATTCTAAGCCCAAACTCTTTCCACCAGATGTCTTGGATGTTGTCAGCTTGGGAAATGTTGACCACTGGCTGCCTGCTTTATCATAAGCGGCCACACAATGATTTGTTGTCTGATTAAACTGCCAGGCCGTGCTGCAGAGGACCCAGCATAATGAAATCTGATAGATTGTCTACAGTGACTAGAGATAACGTAGGCGCTTTATGGAGGCAGATTTAATTTTATGACACTGATGATTTGCCTCTCTTATCATTTCCTTATGATCAGATGGTAACGTGGCCTAGGGATATTAAAAACAGGGCTGTGGTGTGACACAGATTCAGATGTGTTAGAAGATGCCCCTTTCCATCAGCGTACGCAAACCCAGCCCAATGTATTATCTTTACCCGACCGGGACATACTCGAGCCAGGTCCCATCTATGAGATTGGATGCCGTGCTCTGCAGGGTGTGACACCCCTGTGTATCTATCACTTGGAGCGTAATCACATTTTGGGGGCATGCTGTGATTCCTCACGGGCTTCTCCTTGTAGAATAAAAAGCAAGTCCGTGCACAGAACAGATTGCCTTCTGATTCCATTTTCTGTATAGAGAGATCCATGTGTATGTTTATATTTAGTGTGTATGTCTATGTGTGTACGTTTGGGTGCGTTGGCTGTTTAGTAGTGGTCTACAGCAGGGAAATGCTGTTGGTGGTTTGACAGATAACAAACAGCCTTGCCACAAGGGATGTGAGAAACTAATGCATCTCGGGAATTGATGCCAAAGCCTCCCCCCCCACCCCCACCCCCCACCCCCGTGTCCTACAATCCCTCCTGCCGCATCTCGCAATTCTGCTCGCCAACGTCCTCATCATTATCAAGATGCATCAACACCACAGGACAAGGGAGGGTGCAGTTTCTGCTCTGGCATTCAATATGCACAAAGAGACACAAAGAGAATGTCCAAAACAAAAGGCTCTGAGAGAAGATCAATCTTGTCTCATCGACAGGTGTGTATGAGAAGAAACTGATGCACGAAAAAAGTTCTCCAACCCCCCTATCCACCACCAGCTTCCCAATCTACTACCAATCAATCTTTGCCTTTAGTCAGACAAAACGACACATCAATCTTTTTGCCTTTGTTTAAGTCTCGGGAATAAAAGTCCACATTGTGAGTTCAGTTTTCTTTCTGCCTGCGGGATTAAATAAAATGTCAATAGTGTAACGAAATGTGTCGAATCGACAACAATGCACTGACTAACCCAAAAATCTGACAATTACTGGTGTCCCAGCGTAAGACATGGCGCAGGGCTGGAACAAGGCCATTGAGTCTACCACCAAGGCCAATTAAGCAGAGTTAATTTTAGGCACGAACATTAAAAAAGGGAAAAAAATGTGTAGGCTTAATAGCTTTTTAGTTACTCAGCTAATTACTGGCATATTGTCCTCCTTAGAGTGCTTCAGAGCTCAGGCCTGAGGTGTGGTTAAAAAAAGAAGCCTAATTATGTCAACATTCTGGGTTTTGGCACTGGATTCGAGGCTGGATAGAGGACAGATCCCACTAATTTCCCACCATTATTTCCTCATCCATTGGCCTTCAGCTGTTTTTATCACACCTCTGTCATCAGCCTCCTAATGGAAGCCTTTTCTTTAAAGGAGCATAATCTATTACCTGTTGAAAGACAGAGCAAGGTGTGAGTACGACAGCTTTGTTGGTTCAGGCCGGCTGCACAGGGTTGAAGCTCTGAAAGCTCTCTGGTCTGCAGCAGAAGCTCTGGAGGCCTATTCATGAAGTTGTTGTGCTGGGTTTTGCTGCCCTAGCACACAATCCCACTTTGTTTCTCTTCTTTTCTCTCCCGCAGTGGCTCCTGTGGTTCAGCTCTCAATATAGCAATGGCACCGTTGGCCACGGCCCTTTGCGAATGACACAATTATTTGCAGTAATGAACTAGTGGCTGGAGCTCAGTTTTAGACCGCTGCTCATTCCGGCCACCTAATTAAACCTGCAATACTTAATGGCTTTAATTAAATCAGAGCTTCCCTGCTGAATTCATCAAGAGGAATGCAAAAACGATTGCATGTGATCAACAGAAAGCTGTCTTGTCCGCGCTCCAACTCTTTAAACTGGCTGAAACAAAAGAGAAGGGCCCCGTTCTGATGCTCTTCTGATTACCAGATGCAATAATTGTCCGCAGGACCCATGAGTATTAATTAAAACATCTCATGCTTGGAGTAAAAGTTTAACAGAATAGACCCACCTTGGATCACACTCTTCGTAACGATGGAGATCAGTAAGAAATGCAGCCAGCATCCCTACCAGAAAAGCCCAGATCTTTGATTAAGACAGCTTCAATTATTCATTCAAACCTTAATCTGAAAAATGCATAACTTCCAGGGCCGGTAGAGAAATATTCGCCTTTTTAAAAAATTTTTTTACAGTTTTTACAAAAGCTGCATCACTTGAGATTCAAGATCTAAGATTCAAGAGAGATTTAGAGTCAATACAATATACACACTACACAGTGTAATGAAATGTCGTTTCACACAGGCCCCTATTGTTTCTGGGGTCACAGAACTGGACACATTTGTGAATCACTAAGCTCCAAATCTGACACATACCTGTAGTGTCTCCAACACAGCACAACTTCGCTTATCATAAATAAAACGTTCCGTTCCCATGAAGGACATATAGGGAAAACAATCTCATTCACACACACATACACACAAAACAGGAGCATGCGTCAAACATACGCCACTTCTTTTTTCTGGATATGTGATGTGTAGTTGTGTTTTTGCTTTGTGTTGCTTTAAGTTTTTTTTGTTTAGTGACCTTGTGTTACTTGAAAAGCTTTTATAAATAAAGTTCTGTTATTGTTGTTAGCTTTATTTGTTTTACTGAATTGTTTACAGAATTTTAGGCTTTGTAAAAAAAACCCAACTATAATAATAATAATAATAATAATAATAATAATAATAATAAAATAGCAATAAAATAACAAGAACAACAGCAACAATAATAATAATAACAACAACAACAACAATAACAACAACAACAACAATAATAATAAAAATAATAATAATAATATAGCATGTCCCCCGAAAACCCAACAACAATAATAATTGTTTCTCATAACCTGGTCATGCAGTATCCTGTCATTTATTGGTAATCAGATGATGAACCAAATCAACATGTTACAGTAAACTAACATGCCTGAAGACCAGGATCAAGAACTACTGCACTAGGCAATGTCCTGTTAACCACAGAGGGAACCACAAATTCCCCGTCAGAAGGACAGCCTGATGATCATATGGAAACCTTTAGGACATCTACATAAACAGAACCTTGCTGCCAACTTCTCCTCGTAACACAAACATGTCATAAGTTAGTCACAGAGTGTGCAGAACACAGATATCGCAGTTAACAGTGCAACCAAGCCTTATTCTGCTGCTTCGACAACATACAGCTTTAAGTTCTGTTTTAAAGAAGCAAGGTGCTCATTAAAGTCTATCAGAAGCATTAATGCAAGAATGCCCTGTGAGCCTGATGGCGTCTCACCACTTGAGCAGAATGCTGAAATATTCCCCAGATTTTACAGGCCTGCCTGCATATGCTGATGGGCTGATAATACAAGGGCCTCTCCTGCAGAGCGGTTCTGCTTTGGGCACCCATCCTGATCAAAATCCCCCAGACGCATACATGCAGAGTTTCTTGGCCTTACACCGAGCGGTTTGTTTAACTAAACAATTACAATGACACAGAACCAATCCTTTAGAGATGTTACAGACATCACGGACAGTAAAATCTCATTAGAAGTGTATAACTGTCTCTGGCAGATCTGAAGGGGTGAAATTCCAGCCAGTTATTTCTGGGTCAGTTCAGATGGGCCTACAGTCTCTTGTGTTTATAATGATGTCATAGTCTGGCTTGGGTTTCTTACTGATGATGCCTGTGTATAAACACACACAGACCACAAGTTCCTTTTCAGCTTTGCCTCAGTGACAGGTTGGATCCACATGGACCCAAAACTGTAATCTGGCTGTATTTCAGCCAGATTGAACAGAACTCTGGAAAGTCAGACGTGAACATGTTTTTATAGTGTGGATCTATATGTGGGTTTTCCATTTCGTTTTATATATAGCCTGCTGCAAATCTGCTGCTAATGTTCAGGCCCTGTACAGTCACATGAAGCAGTGATAACTTTGGAGTTAGAATCGGATAGGGGCCTTATTTGGATGTGCTGTTTTTTTTTCATAAACATAAACTATTACTCTATGACATCTCGGTCTCTATCAGGGTGCCCACAGTGAAGGGCATGGCAAGAGTGAGGGATGGCTGAGAGAACAAAATCAATACTGTGGTTTTACTTAATCAGTTTGAGAGGAATTCTACATAAGCCAGTGTCTATACTCAAATGTCAAGTCCACTGGCAGCCTGAAAGGTGGATTTAGTGCTGCACTTCTTTCTTTTGATAAACACAGACACAGAGTTCTCTGATAAGAGCATTATCTGTATTTATAAAACTTCAAACGTGCTCAAACTGCACACACACCTTACATGCTTAGGTGTTTCGCTTTATAAGATAAAGTCAAAGCAAAACTGGGAGATGTTTCACTTTGTACAGTGTCCAAAGAGACTTGGCGAGAGGAGAAACAGACATATGTATTCATGACAAGTGTAAGGCAAGTCTTTCTGCATTAAAAATCAGACATTTGTTTTACTACAAAGTACAGGGGGAAAAAATTCAGAAATCCTTTCAGCAATTGACTTTAAAATGCAATTTGACAGGAGGGGCTGTGTGTATGAGAGAGTGAGAGAGAGAGAGAGAGAGAGAGAGAGAGAGAGAGAGAGAGAGAGAGAGAGAGTAGTAAACAGAGGGATATAAATGAAATAAGGAAGGTGAGGTGATTTCCTCTAATACAGTTTCTCCCCTGTAGAGTATTTCTGGTAGTAGTATATGTTGAGTATGAACAGTATCCTCAGTGAGAGTCATTTGTCAGAATTTGCTGTTGCTACTACATCTACAAATTTCCCTGTAAGACATCAGGGCTGTTGTGCACTTTTGTAATTAGAACGACACCCAGGCCGGTGCGTGAGCGGGGCAGATTTACTGCCAACTTCAGCCTGAGCTTTTAGTGCTTCTGCTGCGCAACAAGCGAGGGGACCAGAGAGATAAATAACCCTGCAAATCAGGGCCACCTTTTAATCACACTCACTGTCGGCCATGACACCTACAATTTAGGGAGCCCTGCAGTGCCGTGGCACACTGCAGGTCACACAATGCAAGTCAGAGTTGCTAAATTCTGCAGCACAAGTGGGACACTGTCATGGTTTTTATTCGCCGAGACCGACTGTCTGGTACACTCGGAGATGAGGGGTCAACCATATGATTTGTGACCGTCACATTGTATATTTTTCTGAGTGCATCACATGCGTTGACCAGCACAGTGATGCAGGGGCTAGAGTTGTTGCCTCACAGCAAGTGTAGGTCTTGGGTTCGGTCCCCAGCTTGAATACAGATGCCAAAGTTCTCCCTTTGTTCGTGTGGGTTCGTTGTGGTTTAATTTGACTTGCCCATAGGTGTGAGTGTGTGTAAATGGTTGTCCATCTCTGTTGCCTTGTAATGGGTTGACCTAATGTCCAGGGTGAACCCTCCTTTGAGCCCATACTCAGCTGCCACCAGAAAAGGATAAGTGATTTGGAAAATAAATTAATAGTTCTTCTAGAACATGGAACGAATCTATGGATCATGTAATACTGTATTTCCCCAACAATAGGCCGCACCACATTATAGGCCGTCACATTCTATAAGCTGCAGAAAATGCTTATTTGTGCTTTAAAACTCCAAGATAAACTGTTATTAGTTGAAGTGTTACTGAATTTACTGATCTGAAGTAAAATAATCTAACTTGCAGCTCTATACTGGTAGGAACATTTGAG
Source organism: Lepidarchus adonis (assembly GCA_037576955.1). Classification (NCBI taxonomy): domain Eukaryota; kingdom Metazoa; phylum Chordata; class Actinopteri; order Characiformes; family Lepidarchidae; genus Lepidarchus; species Lepidarchus adonis. The sequence continues at coordinate 12,803,236 of JBBIGC010000024.1, forward strand.
TTGAGTGTAAACAATAAAATTGTAAAAATGTTGAACTTACCGATATTATGCCGCAACCCAAGAACTACACTCCAGAATTTAAGCTCCAGGTTGATGCTTTTGTGAATCAACGCCTGCAAAATCTGATTCAAAGTGTGTCCGACATCAGCTACAGCAAAGCAGCACAAATCAAGTTGTTTAGCGATAATAACAACGTTTACGGATATAATTTTGAAGGATTTCAAGAAAAGTAAACTTCATAATGCTTACATTTCAGTGTTGCTGATTTTGTGGCTTTTTTTTGCGGTGGCACCAAGAAAGTGAGAGAACATTCTCATTGAACATTGTTCATTGCTGCAGTAAACAGCACATTTAAATTCAACAAATCATTTGAGGATGTCGTCTTTTTGTACTGAATTATGCTTTTAGTGAATGTGTTTCATGTTTTTAGATAAACCGCCCCATTTAAACAAGACACACCAACACCAGGTTTCAAAATTCCTGTCACTGGAGAAATACTGCCGCTCAGAAATGGATTCATTACACAGAGGCTGTTAACAGGGACATCTGTACAGTACAGGCGACCTCGCGGAGGACAGACGGATAGGTGGGTGCAGAACTTACAGATTTATGTTGTGTAAACACATTAACTTAAGTTAACTTACCTCAAAATTTTACAAGTACTTTAAAGTTAAATCAATCGTGCATACTGTTCTTATTATTTTTTATTCTTCTTGTTAAAAAGTTTAATTTTACAATTGCCAAACAGGAAAAAGGTCGATAAAGCAGTATTTTGATATTTATACTATTTTGCTATTCTTTTTGCGATTTCTTTTTTTCTTCCATATTAGTCAGTTTAAAATGTAAATTTTAGTCAAAGACAACACAAGTAAACACAAAATGCCTTTTAAGGCAGAACAAAAAATCAAAACCTACATGGCCCTGTGTGACAAAGTAATTGCCCCCTAAATCTAATAACTGGTTGGGCCCTTAGCAGCAACAACTGTAATTAAGCGTTTGCAAAAACTTGCAATGAGTCTCTTACAGCTGTGGAGGAATATTGTCCCACTCATTTTTGCAGAATTGTTGTAATTCAGCCACATTGGAGTTCCAGCATGAACCACCTTTTTAAGGTCATACAGCATCTCAATAGGATTCAGGTCAGGGTGGGAATTAGAGTTGGACTTGCTGGTGTGTTTTGAATCATTATTTTGCTGCTGAACCAAAGCTTGTTTCAGCTTGAGGTCATGAACAGATGGCTGGACTTTCTCCTTCAGGAGTTTTTGGTAGACAGCTGAATTCATTGTTCCATTTATCACAGCAAGTCTTCCAGGTCCTGAAGCAGCAAGACCATCACACTACCACCACCATGTTTTACTGTTGGTACGATGTTCTTTTTTTAAAATGCTGTTTTATTTCTATGCCAGATGTAATGGGAAACACACACCTTCCAAAAAGGTAAACTTTTGTCTCATCAGTCTTTGAAATCATCAAGATGCTTTCTGGCAAGATTGAGACAAGCCTTAATGTTTTTTTGCTCAGCAGTGGTTATGCAAGTCAGTCCAGAAGTTCTTTGGATGTTGTTTTGGGTCTTTTGTGACTCTTGGATGAGTCGTCGCTGTGCTCTTGGGGTAATTTTGGTCGGCCGGCCACTCCTGTGAAGGTTCACCACTGTTCCATGTTTTCACCATTTGTGGATAATGGTTCTCACTGTGGTTCACTGGAGTCTCAAAGCTTTAGAAATGGCTTTATAACTTTTTCCAGACTGATCTCAATTACATTATTTCTTTGGATCTCTGTATAATGTCTAGCTTTTGAGAATCATTTGGTCTACTTCACTTTGTCAGGTAGGTCTTATTTAAGTGATTTCTTGATTGAGAACAGGTGTGGCAGTAATCAGGAGTGGGTGTGGCTAAAGTTATTGCACTCAGGTATGATGAACCACTGTTATATTATATTTTGACAGGGGGGACAATCACTTTGTCACAAGGAATTCTTTTCTGCCTTAATAATGAAATCCTTCACTTATAAAACACATTTTGTGTTTACTTGTAAATGGAAAAGAATAGAAATGAGGAACGCTTTTTCACACCACTGTATATTCTATTTTATGTATTTGTTTTTGTGTGTGCATTTTTACCATTCTAGGTTGTTAGCAATCCACAGTGACATGAAATATTATGATTAATGTATCCGCTGTCGTGTCATCGTTCAGCCATCCCGGACGTTAGAGAATATGGGCCTTAAGTACAGTACATGGAGCCCAGTGTAGCTGCAGCTGTGCTGTATCTGTAGGCATCTCAGTGCGAGTGGTAAGTTGAGCTGACAGGTCGGGAGTTCCCTTTGTGTGTGGCTGCTTTTAACATGCCTTCACCTCTAGCATGTGTGTGAAATCTGACGAAGGCCGCACACCATGACACTTGACATGAGCTGCTCCTATCAGACCCTCCATGGACGCAGCTCCTGCTCTGAAATACATACACATCTATACATAGGCTGGTGCAAGTTCACAGCCCCTTCTATAAATGAAAATGCCTTTCAGAAGGCTGGCTGGCTTCACAAAGCAACAAAATAGTCTGTCAATATTCTCAAGTGCATATGGTGCCCTCACTGAAGCCATAAGAATATCAATTCTAATCGTTTTAACCATTAGCGTGCATGAATCTTCAGATGGATTAATGTAGACAAATGGAGATCCATTGACATTCCCATTTCTCATTCTAACTGCATTAGCTTTTCTCGATGCCTCAGCGACTTGCTCCAGACTGTCCATTCACTGTTCTTCAGGCCATTGGATTTTTCCAAAAACACACACCCTCCCTCCTGCTCCAATCTGGTGTCCAAAACCCTTTGTTGCCCTTCACTGAGTAATGGAAGCGTGAGGGAGCATTACTGTCCTTTCTGACTCGCCCCTTCCATGAGCTTCCTCTTCCTTGTGCCCTTTTGTCCTCCACTCTACCCCTAAAATCCATTTAGCTAATAGGCCTGGTCTCAAAAGCAGCACGTTTTTCCTTCCCTCCTACTTCTTTCATGGATGACTGACATGATGTGCCTGGCTAGCCATGCCTATAACCCAGATACTAAGACTGTAGGTTATACAGTGGGACAGTTTTACTCATATATAAATGAGAAAAATTCTGTGCAGATTGTAGTTCATTATTACTATAACTGAGGGGTGCGTTTTAAGGCCTTGAGTAGAACAGTCGCTAAAGTGACCCGGGACACACAAAGGCTTTTATCAGATGTTGGATGATGTCAGCTGCTGGTGAGCTGTGGTTTATTTTTATTTGTTTGCTTAGCTGACCATTCTGAAGGAGGAGAGAAACAATGGAAAGCATATTACACAGATAATTTCTTCCTTTTTCAACATCAGTTAAGGTAGCATTGTTGAATTACTAGGAAGAAGCATTTAAACTAATTTTACTACTCAAGTGTCTCATTTTTCAACACATTATATGTGATTGAAGCCCCAACAAGAAAAAGTCAAGTCAAGTCAAGCAAATTTTAACAACAGTAGCTGTACAGTACAAGCAGCTGTGCTATCACATGACCAATGGACAAAATAAAAGCTGTAACAAAGAGAAACATATTAAATAGGTACAATGCAATATAAAAAATCTAAAATTATTAAAAGTTATAAAATAAAGTATTAAATACTATAAAATTGGCAGAAAGTACTAAAATGAGAGTAAAAATAGGACAGCTCAAAAACAGAATTCTACCAATCATACTGCATTAAAAGCTATGATATAAAATCAATTGTTGAGAAGTCTGATATGATGATATTCAAAAGTCTTGGAGCATCAGTCTCAAAAGCCTGGTCACCTCTAGTCTTTAATGTTTTTGGGGAAAAAAAAGGTTAGGAAGACAAAAATGTACATAAAGATGTTCTGTCAAAACAAGGGACATTTATTACATCATTTCATAGAAGCTTCTCTCAGAGGGTTGCTAGTTATTTTGCAGATCGCACTGATTTTGAGCACTCGTGCAGTTTTTGAAAACTCCTGCAGGTTTGCTGCCATCAAAAGCTCCCCAGCAGCCATAAGAAGAAAAGCACCAGACTTTATGTTTCCACACCTGGGGTTTCCAGCACCTTTAGTGCCGGAATTCTTATTAAAGGCGCCCAATTTTATTGGGTGCTACACTGTGAGGCATGGTTCTAAAAAATATGGGGACAACATTAAATGTAGTGAAAAGTGTATGATAATTCACAGTACAGCTATGATGCAGGTCAGTATACACCCAGGCAATGTCCTCAGCATTGGTCATCCATCCATCCATCTGCACCTCTGCAGTTGTGAACAGTTGATGGTAATTACACGTTGCTCTGTTGTCATTTCGTGCTCTATTCCTCTCGGTTGGTAAGTAGACAAATCCAGTAGCAGTGGCCATACTGGGAGATGGTCATAATTTTATCTCAGACTTTCATTGGTCACAAGACCGTGACAATGGCCATCACTCAGCCTCTCTCACAGTGACTCAGCACCTCTGTTTTGGAGCAATGACCAAAGATCCTGCCACACAGGTAATCTTTTGTCTGGGACAGCCCAAGCTTCCAGTGTTGGGGCAGTGGTGGCCTAGTGGTTAGGACTTTGCCCATGGAATCAGAAAGTCCCAGGTTCAAGTCCCAGCCTGGGCACCACTGAGGAACCCTTGAGCAAGGTACCACTTCACTACTCCCCGGGTGCTGTTGATAGCTGCCCACTGCTCCATGTGTGCACGTGTAATGGGTTAAATGCAGAGCACAAATTTCGTTGTGGTGCACTGAGTGTTCACAATGACAGAAAAATCACTTTCACTTTTTCCCTGCAATAAGGCTTTTGCCACATCTCAGTTTGATGATGTACTAAAAGTATTTTTGAGAACAGTGTGTGTCTGTGGAGATTTGATAAAATTATATCTGTAAATATCTGTATTCTGTAATTAATCTGTAAAATTAATTCTTGTCAAATGAAATACTCAAATCAAGTTGAGTTATTGTTAATAATACTGTATAGTTGCTACTTTTAAGTAATTTTATGAAGTAAAATACATCATTCCATTGTTTTTAAGTTGAATTGTTTATCAGTTGAATGATTAAAGAAGATTTAAAAATAATAATAATAATAATATATATGTATATAAATATATATATATATATATATATATATATATTTTAGTATACATTTCCTATAAGTGTCCTTGTCCTTTTGTTCTCCACCCTGCCCCCAAAATCCATTTGGCTAATAGTCCCAGATGCAACCTCTTACATCTCTTATGAATGACACGGCCAAGGGTGTGGCTGAATAACCACACCCACCCAGATGCTGCGTCTATAGGGAACAGAGAAGAAAGATAGGGCTGATTTATGGATCCCAGTGGACGGGCCATGTAACCCTTTCAAAGCACTAGCTTAATTAGCCACAGGATGGGGACGGGAAGTCAGCTGGTGAGCTTTTCCCTTGATTTCTGAGCTTCAGTCTTTACTGAGGAGACAGGAAAGGATGGATGAAGCTTCCAGTTTTCTCCTCCTTAATAATGTCCTATGCTCTTTAGTCTCAGTTGCTGGAGCCACTGCTCTCATGCTCTAATGAGAGGCTCCCAGATGCAGACACATGGTTGCCCTGAATAAAACATGCATGTGCCCGGTTCCGTCCCACATTCAGAACAGCACAGGACAGCTGGAGGAGTATTCCAACAGCCCCCCTTGCTTCTCTCTGAGACCCCTAGACAGTTCTCTTTGAGATGGCATGTAATTTTCCACATGAAAGAAGCACAGATACAGATATTCCCTCACCAGCCGGCTGCAACCATCAGCTCCCGGACGAGGCACAACCCGTCAGAAGTGATTCGGGCCAATAAAGGAAATCGGTAGGGGTGAAAGGGAATGTTGGTTTAATGCCATGTTCCTTTAGAGGGAGTGCGACTGAAGCAAGGCTCAGAATGAGATTTCTTGATCTTAAGGTTGGTTGCAACTCTACCCAAGCTGATGATCATGTGGTCAGAAACAGAACCCAAATCTAGACACAAACATACCATCGACAATAAACCTGCAAAACATAGTTTTATGCAAAACTCTGAACACCCCCATTTCCAAGTCAAATAATTTTCTGTAGATTTTCAAAGGTAAGGCATCATCTACCAAGAACACACTTAATGTGAATTTGTCTGCAATTTGTATCCAGTTCCACCTCACTTGTTCAGTGTAACAAAATAAGGAATTGGCATTTGCAGCCATTTTTATGTTTGATTTTTTCCACTTCAGCAAAGCACAGGATTATGCTTTAACTGCAATGTGTTTCCTCTAGAGGATGTGTACTGTACTTGTTTAATTAGAAAACAAGCCATTTCTGATATAAGAATTACATACATGACATTACAAAACCACTGGCCAGAGAGCATTGTTTAGTACAAGCAAAGACATTAAAAAAGCAGTGACATAGAAAAAATAAATTAGCAATGACCAATAAAATTAACCAAATATATGTTACAAATATCTAATAAAATGCTAGACTAAATAAGAATACTTTTTGCTATTTGTTAAAAGCAGTGATTGTGGGGTAATGAGTATTAAGGAGAGTTCTGGTTAACCTGCTGAGAAGATGAAACATGCAGACTAAAGTGTAGAAATGTGGACTGCTATAAAATGGAACAGTTTGAAATGTTACAGTGTTAAGATAGATCCAGTATAGGTCATTTTTATTATTACAGTGGGTCCTTGACATATGTGGTACTCAACTTGCAAAAATTTGTGGTCATGTCACTGGCTTTAAAAAAGTAATGAGCATATTTTCTGTCATAAATGGTAGTAGAATGCAGTTGAACGCCTACTAATTGCTTTATGGTTTTATGCAAGTACCAGCGTGGGCAGTGTGTGTTTGCAGAGATGGGGAAAGTGAAGGGGTGGTTGTGCTGTTTTCCCTATTATTGCTGAATTGTTTATGTTGTATTCACTGTAAGTGTTGAATAAGAGTTATGTTGATTGGTGGGTGAGATGGGGGGTTAATAGTGCACTGTGCTAAGGCACCGTCAGTGTGGTTTTACCACAAGTCACCCTCTCCAATGCGTTTGCTGCTGTGATGTATGTTCAAGCATTAAAAAGAGCATTTCTATCTGAAGCAACGTTTCTTAAATGCTTTACTGTAATACGAGACCGTTCATGAAAGTTGCCAGCTGTTGTGCTCTTCAATAACGCCTTTGCCTCATTATATGCATGAGTTCAGACTTCAGTCAAAATTTGTCACACTCAGAGGAACCGAACCCTGATTTAACTCGAGGACCCCCTGTATTGTATATTTTTTTACTTTCAGTCAAGCTAATGCTAGTTGGGTGGCAAGATCAGTTACTGTTGTTTCCATCCTGGCTGTTTTTGAGTAGCAACAACATTCATGGGACAATAAGTAAGCTCAGCTCAGATGAACAGAAAGACAGAGGATGACAATGTGGTTGGATGAGTCCATTTTCAAGCTTGTTTTCAGAAACAATCAACATTGAATACAATATTGAGTGGCAAAGATGAAATGGACCATCCAGACTACATCTGTAATTCCATGGGAGTGTATTTTATGATATATGATGTACACCATGATGTGATGCAAGTAAATGTAGTATGTTTTACAAACTGAATAAGAGGCTGCATCATAGTACTCCAACACTTACTCTGCTCTTGCTACTTTTAGATGAACCAACGCTTGTTGAGGAAGGTAAATTGCTGTGTCGTGCCCAAAGTCACATTATGACATTTAGTGGTAAAAACAATTACATTCACAAGCAAGATGCTATGAATACCAGCCTAGACTTCCTGCACTGTTCATTATTTCTGTAATTTCACAGGATTTTATGGCCTTTAGAAATTTTTATTCATTTTCTGCAACAAGTCGATAAATTACTGTGAAATTGACATTGACCAGGGCCGTGTGGGATATAGGAGCAATGGGAAATGGTGCAAGAGTTCAGTAAGGTCAAGTTTTTTCAGTTGCAACTTTGTTTTACTCAAACAAAACACATTGTGCTAATATAACTTGTAAAGTATTTGGTGCAGTGAAATTTTACACTTCATGACTAACATTAAGCAAATAACATTAACACCCTGAAAACATATTGCAAACCTTATTTGCTGCCAAAGGTGAACAAAGCCAAATCCTGGGGCAATATTAACCTTTTGGAACCATTTGCATCATGAGGAAAATTAAGTCTTTGATTACACACTTTTCTCCACTTCTGACCAGTGATGAGTATGAAAATGTCAGGTAGGTAAACTAATGAAAATATTCAACTAGCTTGTATAAAAGAATAAACTAAATATTTATAAGCATACCACTATACTGCAGCTACTGATGCTTTTAGGGAGCACTTCCTGTCTGATTGTCCAAAGTAATGATGATTGGAGACAATTGATTGATGACAAGCCTCTGATTACTGGTGATGTCTGATTAACGACAAATATGAAATGTGTATAATCATTGTTTATGTTTCTTTCAGGTGACACCATGAAGAATCTAAATGTTTTTATTAAAGGAAAAGCCGTCGTGATTTTATCAATAGCGTAGCTGCTATTTCACAAGTGATTATAACTTCATTCTGCAGTATCCTGAAGATGCTATAAGCAAAGGCATTGTCATCCATGCATCCTCAATATTCAGCCATTGTACAACCACAATTCCCCAACAATTCAAATGTTAAATGTAAATGCAAATAAAAATGCAATGATTTGCGAATCTCATAAACCAATATTTTATCCACAATAAAACATAGAAATCACATCATGTTGAAAGTGAGATATATTACTTTACATGAAGAATATTAGTGGTACTAAAAAGGAACAGCTGGAGAAAAAGTTTGCAACTGATCAGCTTAATAAGCAACAAATCAGTAACATGTATAAAAGAAGATCTTAGAGAGGCAGAGTGTCTAAGAAGTAAATATGGACAGAGGGCAAAGATGTGTCTACAAATAAAAAAAAAAAGAAGCAAAACTGCAACTTTAAATAGATCATCTTCTACAGTACATATAATAAAAAATGAAAATGAAAATTAATAATAATCTGATGCCTGTGATTTTTAAGAAGTGCTGCTTCAAAAACAGGCATGATTCTGTTATGGAAATCATTGCATGGACTCAGAAACACTTCCAGAAAAATTTGTCTTTTAACACAGTTTGCGATGTCTTACACAAATACAGGTTAAGGCTCTATTATGCAAAGAAGAAGCCATATGTGAACATGATCCAGAAACTAAGCTGTCTTCTCTGGGCTCATTTGAAATGGACTGAGGAAAAGTTTTCAGACATTTTACACAGTGTCCCAAATTTTTTGGGAATTGGGGTTGTACATCCATATTAGGAAGCCCAGCACTTAAAAATATTGCATATGTTTGTCCTAGTTAACCTTCATTTTATTAAAATAAATGTTAGAATTAAAATAATGTGTTCATTTCTCAAAGGGTTAATTTCATGTCTCTCTTGCAAAACATCTTCAAGAAAATTTCAATTTGCAGAAACTCAACTGTGTCAGAGTCAAAGCTATGCTGAATTCAGACTTTAATGACATTGACTAGACAAAAAAATCGTCACATGCGTTAAATGCCCACAGAGTGAGCAACAGTCACCGACACCAGGACTCGGGCACAGGAGTTTAATACTCCGCAGGAAGTGAGGATCACCTGGTGATGGGCGTGGTCTAAGACAATACATGTGACAATGAAACAAGGAACATGAGACAATAACTAAATCACGCGGCAGAAAAACGAAAGCACATGACATAAAGCACAGGGCTGTACATGTGTCAAACTGCACATTTGAAGCTCTTATCTAAGAAATTATGTACATATGTTTTATATACACACCATTCATATATGCCCTCCAGGTGCTTTTTGGGTATTAACCCAGGAAAAAGCTCAAAGTCCAAGAAGAACCATGGAGGCATGTTATTGAGAAAACCTTGTAAGCACAATGTAAATTGAAACTGTATAAATAAAAGGGCTCTTTCACTTTGTGGGCAAGAATTTAGATAATTTTCCTGAGCTTATTGAAAAAAGGTTCCTAAAGTAATGGACTGTACACACTGTAATGGCAATTTCACATCAGCATATGCCATAAACTTTAATAAAGCATAGTTCCAGCTTTGCGTGGCATCTAATAAGTGTAATATTCTGTAGACGTTTTTCTTTGCTAAATGAAATGAGCAGCTATGGTGTTTCTTTAAGGTCAAATGTACAGTTAACAAGATTCGCAGTGTATATTTGCATTAAATTACTGGCTTCCGGGTTACTTTCACAATTGTATAACGTATAAAAACCTCAAGATTACTGTAATTCAGAAGCTGTTAGCTGCTGTAATTCTACACCATTCTACAGTTTATCACAGTAATTTGTTTGCCCTTTTGACAGTGAAGGCACAAAATACGTGTGACATTTTATTTCCTGTAATTATTGCACAAGAAAGACACTGTGAGTGGAACTATAAGTGTGTAATTTACAATGAAATATTAAACAGTTTACACTTTCACTCTGCAAACCTCAAGCCACTTGTGTTTTAGCAACATGCTACCAGCACAGCCCATAACTGGCAAGGAAATGGGCATGAAAATGTGGCATCAAATTGAGCAGTGGGTGGTTATGAGAGGTTATGAGACGGCATAAAACAAAGTGAAAACATCTACATAGAGGACACACTGGTTTCATTTAGAAGATTTGTGTTCTGCAGTTAAACAATCCTGTAATTGTGGGTCCTGCATCCCCCTCAGCATCTCCGAATCACACAGCACAAAATAATCAGTAACATAAAATATATGAAACATGAGTTATGAGTTATGCTATAAGTTCTGTGCAGTAAGACGGAAGTGAATTAGTGTGTGTGAACATGTTTATGTGTGTATTTGTGTGCACTGCATGAAAACCTTTGTGACATCACCCATTTCCCACAATGCCTCGCGGCTTTCCTGGCGCCACACTTCCAGCGGCTCGGCTGCATTCAAGCTCAGCCGCTCATGCTCGCCTGTCTGTTTATTCATTTAGTTCTTTGAAATGGAGTTTCCTTGAGGCTTGTGTGGAAAATGATGCGCACACTAGCGCTTGGCGCAGCCACTGACATGAGTCATTTATGGCAGCGTTGTTACTCGCTGAACTCTAATTAGTCCATTTCCATCAGTTTGGCATGGGATGAAAAACAGATGGTTCCGATGCAAATGTTAATGTGGATTTTTAAATAATCCTGATTCCTTGAGCAACAGGCAAATTAAAACAACACTACACTGACAATGAGAAAAAGAAAAAGAGAGGGAGGGGAAATCAATGAGCGGCAGATACATTTAATTGAGCCAATATACAATGAGAAAATAAATTGGAAAGCCTGAAGAGATAGAAAAAGTAGAGGGGGAGAGAGAGAGAGAGAGAGAGAGAGAGAGAGAGAGAGAGAGAGAGAGAGAGAGAGAGAGAGAGAGAGAGA
>JBBIGC010000024.1:12823405-12834262 GCA_037576955.1 Lepidarchus adonis
AATGTTAATCTGGTGTTGTGGTGGATTTGTGGGCGTGCTATTTTAAATACCACCACCGTTCCGTCTGTGAGGAGAATCTGTCTCCAACAAACGCTTGTCTCTATTAAAGCCTGGTCGTCAGAATAATTTTTTAAATAGTACTATTAGAAGATATACGGTAAGTTTAAAAATAGACAACACACAAAGATTAACAGACATGATTACACATTATATTTAAAATATTCAGAACAATTGTGTTTTGTTAATTATATTTAATAATAAAGGTTCAAATTGTAAGATTATGCCAAATAGTTTTAAAGGGTATTTAGGACAAATAGGATATTTTGGATTGAATTATTTTAGCAAGTGTAATTATTTGGTAATTTTTTTATTCTTTTAAAATTCTCTCAAAAAATGAGTAAAATAAATTAATATAAATTAGGTTTGAATTAAAATGAGGTTTTAGAATAATTTGTCAAATTTAAGTCTAAACCATATAAACAAAAAAAAAACTGACCCTGAGACGGAACCAAACAAAAGACTTTAGGGTAGGTGGAGCAATGAATAAGACATCAGGTCATCTGCAGGTAGATATTGCAGAGCCAGTTATTAATTTCCAAACAGTAAATTAATTTAAGACAAACAGTCAACCAGATCTGATTAGGTTTAAACTACAAGCTCCCAAGGGAATCACCTAGAGAAGACAGCGACACCACAAAACAATATGGTCATAACAGCATGATAAAAGCAGAAGCCTGATCTTCAATCCAAACTTCATTTCATAACATTCACTACTTGCTTACTATTAGTTTTTATATATGATGAAGTCATGTAGTCATAAATTAAACCTTCAGATGTTCTATATTGTTATTTTACAATAGTTTTCCAAAGTGTCTTTGAAGGAATCTGTCCCTTCTGTTCAAAGAGGGAAACCACACAAAATGACAAGAAGTCAATCATCAAGTGAGGGAATGGTGTGAAATTCTTACAACGATACATCAGTATCCAAGCTACTCATCCAAACTAGGTTTGCAGGTCTTGCTCAAGCCCTTCCCAGCAATGAAACGCCCTAGACAACTCACCTTCACAGACACACAAACACACTCACACACATTTATTTACTGTTAAAATCCAGTGTCAGTGAAAAAAAGGCCTTGGGATGATGATAAATATGAATATTTTTTACTTTTGACCAAATTAATGGACATGCAATCTCATCTAAGCACTTTTTTACTTAACCTAGCATACAAATATCACATTAAAATAATAACTTATACTGTAACTTAATACTGGGGAACACAACTAAGCTTGAGTACTAATAAGTGCAAAAAAGGCAGAAGACATAACCCAGCCTCATTTCGCTGGCTGCCTGTTTTATTTAGAACTGAACATTTTGAAAATCCTTTTATTGATTTTTTTTCTCCTCATGGATAAATGTTTCATACACAGAATGCCTGACTGGATATTATCCAGCTGGATGGTCAGAAAATGCTGCTTTTCCGAAGGTTTTTAAAATGAAGCATAAAAAGAACTGTGAAGCAGCTTTTACTATTATCCACCAAAACTCAAATCTGTCAGATACTATTATTTAGCATTGTTTTCTGTAAATGTATTATTATTTTGACTATTTTCCATATCATTTCACATATGATTTCTGTTAACTTTGAATGTCATTTTACATATGTACAGTCAAACCTCAATAGCTCACCCATATTTGTCCGGGCCCTAAATTTAGCGAGAGGAAGGGTTGGTGAGCTACTGTAATGAGGGGAAATAACTGCTGTCCTGCAGCCTTTCTTTGTGAGATAAAGTGGGGCGAGCTAACAGGGTTTGACTATATGTATATGAAGTAATTATTGTTATTATTATTACTACTAATACTAATAATAATACATGTGTAATTTAATAAATATATGTTTTTGGATGTTTTGGGGTGTGCAAATCCAAGGTATCTCAGATCTAATGTTCAGCCTGGGAACCTAAAACGTATTTTTGTCAAATTTAATGATTTTTCACCCATTGCAGCTTAGTCACAGAGCTATTATGTAACTCTAGAAGATCAGCAAAACTCTAACTGGCAACACAAACACACCACAACCTTAAGTCATGGGCTTCTATTGTCATTCACCACTATTTTCTGGACGCTGGATAAACCAGTCACTGACTGTACATTGTAAAATTCTGACATAGTCCTGATCTGTCTTTGGGCTCCGTTTGAGTGATGATCTTTTTATATCTGTCTTAATAGTGAAAGTTCCTAAACTCACGTGTCTTTATGATCATTGAGACAGTTTTAATATTTGCAGTTGAGTTGCCAGCTCCTGTAAATATTGCAGAATGATTAAGCAAGATGACAGACACATGTACACCACCTTCTTCCAACTTCAGCAGCCTGTGCCAGACACTAACCATGCCACAAATAATAGCAATCAACACTGTTGGTGGAGATATGAATGTCTGGCATTTTAGATGTTTGGGAGGTTTGCAACATTAATTATTCCTCTTCCTACGCCTAGATTTTTCTCCAAAAAATTTCACATTTTCTCCAAAGCTTAACGAAGGGAAATTCAAACTGAAGAGCAATGCCTGCTTTCTGCAGAAATCCCTGTAGGTAAAATCTGTGTTAATATGTTTGTTAAAAATATAGAATGTCTTGTTCAAGCTTCAGATGTCCATGCTCAATCTGGACCATGAGCATTTGGGAATATTCTGTTTCTTCTGTGGATACAAGAAAATATTGACTCAGTAGTGCGGTACCTTTCCTGTTCCAGCCTATATGTGCCTGGTAATGGGCAGGAAACTGCTGGTAAGGCAATGGAAACTCCAGCTTTATGTGAATGGTACCTGTTGTTGAGTAGAGTGGTCTACCAGAAGACTTGCAGGTAGATGGTAAAATCCTTGGAAGTTCCTGGATCATACTGGGACACTCCCCACCCCCATACTTGGTGCTGTTTTCACTAAATGCTAATCTAATTTCGCATGCCCCGCCCCTTTTCTCTTCACTTTTCTAAATGAGTTTGTCTTTATATTTATTTATTTATCATCACTGCATTTCTCATTATAGTCATTGTAATTTTGGCTGTGTAAATGATGGAATACTCAATAAAGTTCTGATCATTAAAACATCTAGACCGTGAGCAATATCATTACAACTGAACACTAACAGAACTCCATGGGGAACTCTAGCAGTAATTACTGCCGGGGTGCTTTTTTGTGCCGTGTTTAAATATTTATGGGCCAAACAACCAATCACGGAGCACCTCTTATGTCAGCTGCTCACTGTAAAAGCATCTTGAATCATCTGCGCTCTAATTTTTCCATGCTAACTTCTCACCTCACTGCCGTTTTATTAAAAATGTGGATAATCTAAGGGTCGCCATGCCAGAGGAGAGTGGCACTACATGGTTTGTATTTGTCTTTTACAGGCATTCCAAACTGTCCCGGTTATTCTGAGCCCTGTGAGTGGGTAGCTGTGATAGGTCATGCTATTTCAAACCCACCATTTTTTTTTAGTGTGAACACAAGTGGTGGGGCTGCAGCTCGGCTGATTAGGCTCCGCCGGTGGTGCTGTGTGCACAGAGGTCTTGACCGATGGTGTTTATTTAGTTTAAAATGGGTGTGAGTCTGTGGGGGAAGAGCAGAACATGGAGGGTAATGGGCAGGGGGCGAAGGGTGTTAGGTGAAACTTGGCCAAGAACAGTAAGTATTTGACAGTGAGACGATAAAGACATGCACCACTTCAGACGAGCTCTCCGCCTCAGGGAAAGAAAGCGGAGATTGGAGGCCGAAGGTCAGAAAGGAACCTCATTCAGTAATACACGCTTGTTCCAGACTCCCTGTACTCTTATAATGTGAAAGTTAAGATGTAACTCTTCATAATGAGCCAGTCTGCTCGCTCATTTGTCCGAGGGAGCCGACTGCTAGCCTCCTCCGCCGCTGGTAAAATTACATTCACCTGCATGGTGGTGTAATCCACTTAAGTGTGCTTGGATTCTGTCTCTTTTTTCATTTAAGGGTAGGTATACCTTTACGCACAAATCTCTTCAGTGACTCTCAGAAACCTCTTAGGAAATATTACATCTGGTTTTTATATCAAGCTGAGGGTTTGAATAATATCATCCTAACTATACGGTTCTTCTATACCCTTTCCCCCTCTAAAATGAGACAGAAATTCAGTTCAGTGGAGCACAAAGCATTTACTTTAAGTATTTAGTGTATGCTTCTATCATGAATGTAACCAGAAGAGCCTCACACAATAACTATGTGTATATAATCTCCATACCCAATCCCAGAAGCGCTAAAAACATTTACATTTACATGAATTCATTTGGCTGATGCTTTTGTTCAAAGCGACTTCTAGGTACAGGAACAATCAAGCATTAGTTCAGACATGACAACACTGATGTGAGAGCTACAAAGAAGTTCAACTCATTCCTCTTAGTCACAGAATACAGTGTAAGTGCTACAACAGGGCAGACAGCAAGTGCTACAACGTCTAGAAAGTCTAGAAAGTCTAGAAAGTCTAGAAAGAGAATGACACATTCCATTTTATCATTAAGTGCTTATAAGCAAGTCATACAGACGGGAAGTGCTACAGCATGAACAACATGAACTATTACTCTCCAGTAGAGCTAAAAGAGTCCCGGACATTCCTTGCTGTCTTAAGAGAAGTACAGTTCATTAGAACAAACAAGCTCACTAACAAACAAACAAAAACATTTTTAACCAGATATTTTAACAGTTTCCTCATATGGTTTTCTTTCATTCATTTTCCAAAATACTGATGTAGGTTGTGGGAAGCTGGAGCCAATCCCAGATGACTATGGGCCAAGGCAGGGTTCACCCTGAACAGGAGGACAACTCATCACACCTATGAGCAATGTGGAGTAAGTCAACCTAATTCACAAGCCTTTGGACAATGCAAGATAACCCACATGAACGTGGGGAGAGCTCACAAACTCCACACAAAACGTCACCTGTGGCCAACCAGAGATCAAACCCAGGACCTTCTTGCTGTAAGGAGAGAGAGCTAACCACTGACCCACCGTTTTCCCTTATATTGCTTTTAATTCTTATTAAAGACATTTAACTTCAGATAATGGCTAAAAGAATAATTCACACAAATTAAAAACACCAAATCTTTTCTGAACAGCAAAAAAACATTGTTTTTTTAATGTATATGAATTCATATACATTCATAACCAGTTTATGTAATAACCTTCTGTACTGCAGCTATGAGAGGCATGAAAATCCTTAGACATCTGGTTTCTATCACCACCCAGGGTGGGCACATCCATATGTGTCAACTAGACAGTCTTGCAGACAACATAACACAACCCCTGAAGTACACACCCCTGGAGATAACTTCTTGCTTAGTACAAAAATTATGCATAATAACATAAAAACATGCAAGATCAAAAAACATGCATAACTAAAGAACCCTAACTCTAATCTAACCCTTAAAAAAATCCAGATTATTGTCAGTCATGAGAAACTTCATGGCAGATGACCTAATTTTCTGAAATGTGGCTGAATTATGGAGAAACTGGGAAATTGAACATTGAACATTCCTCACATGGGAGAGTGAGACAGAAATCCCCTTCATCTTTAAACCAGTGAATATCACAGAAGTCAAGCAAACATGGCTAGTGTGTCAGTCGTGTCTCTAAAATGAAGTGCATTATACAGAGGATCCTCGGGATCCATTCCTCCAAATGAGACGTAACCCAATTTTGATTCTGAAACAGATCCTGACCCTAACTGTACTCCTGAGGGTAATACAAAAAGCACTGCCATCAGAACAGTCTGCCTTATGCTTAGGAGCCATAACAAAGGGCAAAATGTTTCAAAAAAGCAAAAAGATAGAGAGTGAATGAAGCACAATTCAAAATTGCAAATGAACAATGCTGTCTCCCTCATGTAGCATTGCATGATGCAGCGTCTATTCCACCACTTTGCTCGACAAGTAGTTCCCGTGTAAACAATGTTTTTAAAAAAAAAACATGTAAATTAAAAAGGGCAGCAAGTGACATAACCACAAATTGATGTACCGATCTCGGGGCCTCACCAATATACCGATACCAGCACGCTAATTTATAGACATATGACCTCATCATACAAAGAAGGTTTAGCCAGTGCAACTTGGTGACCAGAGCTGGTTTGTTGTCATCAGATTAAAGCCCATAGAGGAGATGAACAAATCGAATCAGTGATTTAAAGTGAATGATTCTCAACCATCAATGGGGTTAGTCTGTGAAGGTAGAGAAACAAGGGCTAGGCAAACAAACGAGTAAAATGAAAGCGAGTCTGAATCATTTTGCAGCATCTTGCGGTCACTACAACCTTAAAAAAACACACACAGTATGTGCTGGCACAGCTGCAGAGATGAACATGCTTTAACCTCACCCCCCCCGGCTTACTCAGACAAAGCCACCCCCCCCCCCCCCCAAACATCACCTCATAAACAAATAAAACAAATGAACTAAAACTCTCAAACAATGGCATACCAAAAAAAAAAATACAGAAGCTATGGGTCCAGCTGAGACCTTGAGGGGAATTTTGCTCTCAAACAAACAGTGGCACACTCCAAACAGAACACAATGGCC
The DNA here is from genome assembly GCA_037576955.1 of Lepidarchus adonis. Classification (NCBI taxonomy): domain Eukaryota; kingdom Metazoa; phylum Chordata; class Actinopteri; order Characiformes; family Lepidarchidae; genus Lepidarchus; species Lepidarchus adonis. Next base: position 12,829,990 of record JBBIGC010000024.1, read on the forward strand.
AATTAAGCAGAGAGGATTAGTGCACACTGGCCACTGGCTCTCTCTCTCCCTCCGCTCTGTAGGGACAAGCGCTGAGCCATATGGACACCGCTGTCCTGGGGGAACGTGCTCACAGTCAGAGAGCAGCTGAAGTCTGACTGTACAGTGCGAGAGTGACAAGAACGCAGAAGGCGTGAGGAAAGGAAGGAAGAGGAGTGTAATCATCTAGCGGTGGGATTATTTGTCTAATAATATGCAGCACGAACACAGGGCTGGATAATTAGCAGTGGCTTCCAGAAACTGTGTTTGCCACCGTTTGGACACGCTTGCTGCTGGGCACCCTGATGAGCAACCTTTGAGGCTGCACAGAGAAAGCTCCTCGGTCCTCAGGCACTGAACATGGCAAACAATCCCTTCTGAGAGAGAGAGAGAGACCCCCCCTCACCCCCCAAAGCCGAAGGCCTGCGAAGCTGCTAACTCAATGGCGTAGCTCAGGCTGGAGTTGATGAGGCCATTCTTCTTTCCGATAAAAGGTAGGTGTGTGGCATACGATGCACACAATGGCACACTTTGCCGGTAAATTATACCACATGCTGCTTTGTAATCATGTGGCAATCATGGCCGCCTCAGATTGCCACTCCTGGTGGCATGATCACTCTCCCCAATCCCACACGGTGCTCTCTTCCCTCTCTCTTTTCTAACAGCAGGCTTGGACCGTAACGAGTGCAGGTGATTTGTGGGGGACATTTGGAAGGCACCTTTGATCCGGTGCGAGCTCCAGGGCTGGTTAACTGTATTTCCCTCCCCTCGCTAAAGAGGCACACAACTTCATGAGGGCAGAGCGAAGGCGACCCTCATCAGATCAAAACCAGATGCTGCAGACAAGGAGAGGTCAGCGTCTCACCAGACATGACCCCAATGAAGTGCTCTGACTTCACACTTGCTCATTATACACACTGCAGACACCCCACAGTCATATTTCAAGCCAAACATCTGGAAGCAACCTTAACCTTGTAAAAATAAATATAACAGCTGTATTTTCAGTTTCAGGAGAAAAGAGAGTTCTGTTTCACGTTAAGAGCTTGATCATCTTTGGCCGTTGTGTACGTGTTAAAGCTTTTCCGGTTCATCACCTTACGATAACAATACAGTGTGAACCTCTGGGCAACATCAGATGGAAACCCTTAACCTCTAGAAGCTTTTCCTTTTAAATATTCAACTGTAATAACACAAATAATTACAAAGGCCATTTATGAAAATTGTACATGTACAATCTTTTTCCTTAAAGACTGTACTGACAATCATAAATATCAATTCAGTTTATACCACATTACAAACACATGCAGTTAAAAAATATAGTGAGAAATCATGCAAATGAATATGTTAATGTGTACATTTCCTGGTTTGCCATTAGTCCAGCTGCTTACACCATGTTGCTATGACAGAATTCATGATCATAGACCAATGTAGGGCTTTTCAAGACCATCCATTCCCCATGCAATCTACACAATTTTAACATTTCTAGAACCACCCTCAACATCTGGACCACCCTGCCAACAAGATTATTTTACACCTCTACCCTCCTCAATAAACTAGTCATTAAGCCCATCAATTAAAAAAAAGGACTGTTTTCCCTACTGGGTCATCCTCCATGTTAAAAGTTGGCATCTTCTCATTTGGATAAACCAATAAGCAATAATCTTGCAAAAGCATCAGTGCCAATGTTCAGTTCCACTCTAGAGCCTCTACTGTAACAAGAATCCAGAAGCTGAACAAGAGCTAGAGGCTGCACTCACTTTACCCACAGTATGTATATGATCTACACTCACTCCTGCTCTCGCTGGAAGATCTGGATGTTATGTACAGTCTGTGGAAAACAGGATATTGTTCAGAATTGTGCTAATATTTTTTACTGGATCACTGAGAGGCAGTACAGTGATTAGTGCGGTCACCTCACAGCAAGAAGAGAGAGAGAGAACGACTCAGACTTGTAAAGAGAGTTGTAAAGTCTGAGCCCCTCTCTCTGGTCTCTCTCTGGAACTTGGAAGATGATGTATATTGTGTTCAGAGGGTGTAACATGGGTGTGTGTTCAGAGTCATGTGATATGATGCACGTGTTTTGATGCATCGTTGACGTGCTTATTAGATCTAAGATTTTTAGAAGTCTGTATGTGTGTGTGAGATTTGTGTGTGTGTGTATTTTATATCTTCTGTTCTGTGCCTTGTCTTGGGAAAGGTCCCACTGTCTCTGATATAAAGCGATTTCGTGTGGAAACAGCCCAAGCTGTTTCAAAATGTGTCCAGTTCTACAATTTTTAAATGTGTCATCCTGTGACCCCAGATACACCAGTTTCCTTCCACAGTCCAAAAGCTTGTGGTTCAGGTTGACTGGCTACTCTATATTGCCCATAGGTGTGAGTGTGTATGGATGGTGGCCTGTCTCAGTGTTGGCCTGTGATGGTTTGACCTCCTCTCCAAGGTGAACCCTGCTGTGATTGGCTCCAGCTTTCTCCCGACTATCCGTCTAGTGAGTGATAAATCGGATAATAGATGGATGCATGACTGAAATTCATACATAAAAAAATGTATCTGATATTGCCAGGGTTTAGGTCTCAATCTCCAGTTCTGGAGTGTCCATCACAGTTCGGCAGTTCTCAAACACACTCACTACGCACAGGTGAGTTCAACCAGGTCTGTCTGATGAGGTAGATCACTGTGCTGCATGTTGGTTCCCAGGGCTGGAGTTGGAGAACCACAACCAAGCCGGCAAACTGCATTTACTGTGACGCATCAGTGAAGAAAAAAACAGTGCACAGGCTTGTGTATGTGTACAGATATCATCATATCAAACATGGTGCTTCTCTTTATCCTCCCTTGCTGTTCTAGAGCAATAAAAGCCGAAGCAGCAGGAAGGTTTGCGATTACACAGCGACAGCTCTTCATTCTGTGGAATTTACTGTGTTGGACATACAAGGTTATCGCTAGACAGCCGTGAAATGCAATAGGGGGGAACGTACACAAATGCACTCGTTTCCTCCAGTTGCATTATGCTGAGAGGCAAATCCTCCAAGAGGCTCGTGCTGAGATTCAGCAATAATCATATCCATCCCTCACAGCTGAGCTCCTCTATGGACTGATCCCACCCCCATGTCCCCCCTCCACCCTCCCGTGGCTCTAAATAGAGCCTGTTATTGCAATGTGAAAGTGCTGCTGGGGTCTGAGGCGAGGTGAGGAGGGGGACAGGGCTGCTTTGGGAAGGAAGGAGGGGAAAGCAATCCCAAGGCTTGTCTAAAGTGAGTCGATATCTGCCTGGAGGACTATGCAAGGATGGGCATCAAAGGCAGCATTTCACTCTCGCTTACTTAATTGCTGTAGACGAGCAGGGGCTGCAGAGGGAGGGGAGCTGTGTGTGTTTGGAGTCTGCTGAACCATCTTCTCTCGCTCGCTGCCTCTACCTCTACCTTGTTACATAAGTAATACAGACCAAATTGAAAAAGGTCTTCTCAGGACACCGCAGGAGGTCCACTGACTAACACGCCAATTGAATGGAAAGGAGATATTGCTGCACCCCGCATGAGCCATAAGTGTTTGCTCACATTCATAAGAACCCAATTACCACAAGCGTCGGCAGAAGCTCCTTCATTTCAACTGGCTCTTCGTGGATGGCATCCACAGGTGACTGCAGCACCCTCCTCTTTTGTTTCACCTCATCACAACACAAGGGGCTATTAAAGCTCTGCTGGAGGATTTATGAGCGCAGGAGGACGAAGAGGAAAAGGATGGGTACAAGACGCCCATCAGTGCTTTTTTTTTATTGAGTCCTGTGAGAGTGCAGGGCAATGCCAGCAGCCATCATTAACCTTCCAGTGGCGGACAGTCCCCACACGGTGTCTGACTGGCAGGGCCTTAACAAGTCCAGCTCGGGTGTGTGACAATGTCAGTGCTAATTCAGGAGGAGGAGACGGGTCTGGACTGACCTCCTGCAGGCACAAACCCAGAGCCAGAGCCATTGGTTGCATCAGTCTTCTTCCTTTATTGTGGTTTTGTGTCTGGTGGAGCACCAGACCATTGCTCTTAGGTTTCCATGGTTCTGTTTGTGTCATATACTTCCTGTTTAAAGGAGATCTATTTTCACTCTGCCTTCTAGTATTGAAGAGTATAAAATGACGAAATCTCAATTCCAGTTCAAATTCACATTTCCTTACTTCCTTAAGCACAGAATCCACATTGCTTGAAGTCCAGTGTGAAGTTTCCACAGTCAGTGATGATTTGGGGCCATGTCATCTGCTGGTGT
>JBBIGC010000024.1:12837223-12850419 GCA_037576955.1 Lepidarchus adonis
TCCTCGTATAAAAATGACAATAAGATAATATATGTGCAAAAATAGCTATTTAAAAAGTAGTTTGAAAGTAAGTAAAAACATGTCACGTTCAGACGACAACACCGATTGAAACTAGCGGCAAACAACGCTGTAGACAGCTATGATGAAAACATGTCTTTATAAGGCAACATGACCTCAGAGATAACATGGTGCAGACACTGCATCGCTGAGAACCTGCAAGAAGTAAGCGAGACCAAGTCCTTTCTGCAAGTTTAATCTGCTTCATCACAATAACTCCACACCAGGGTTGATGTTTATGCTGGGGTGAGATAAGAAGGGAGGGACGAGACTCAGGACTGGCACACTTGCACATCTCTCCAGCGTCTCACACCCTTCAGGTCCCTGAACCCCATTCCACATTTGACTTGCAAATGACTAAAGAAGCAGTCCCTTGGAAAGCTTTGATAAAGTATTCTTTCTCCGTCTCTACTGCCCCAAACCAGAAGACACAACCCAATGCCAGTCCAAAGAAAAGGCCTTGGAAAGGCTGGGCACCAAATAAGGGTGGAATGAGAAGAGCTAATGTTAACAAGGAAGATTCCCCATGGAGTTGTACCATATGTACTGCCACCCAGGGGGATTGATAGCAGAAACTTTTTTAGATACAAGTTCATGGTCATGGTGTTTAGTATTCAGTAAGTCTACAGAGTAGAAAACCATTATGCACACATAAAAAAAAAGAGTTTGATGTTGCATCTAAACTGTGGTGGTGAAGGTCCCTGGACAGGAGTGTCCAGTAATGTGTCAATTTCCCTAAACACACCTGGTTCCACTCAACTATTAATTACTGTGTTATTTGAGTGTGTTAGAGAATGGAATCTACCAATCTGTGACCTCCAGGACCAAATATGAATATCCCTGTTCTAGGAAAGCCCTATTAACTACTCGTTGGTGATCTTGATTGACTGCCAGCTTCCTCATTGGATTGACAAATAGCAAATTCAAGGACCTCAGTGAAACTCAGAAGGAGAACTGTAAATGGTCAAGTTGGCAAAGTATTTTGGAGTAATTTCTAAACAATTGCAACTTCCAAGATCTTCAATTCAAACAATTGTAAGTACAGGTTATTTAGATCGGTCACCACCATGACTCCACCAGTTTCCTGCACACGTTTAGAATTAAGGTTATAATAATATTCACAGTCTGAGATTCCTTCAGGGGCTTTTTCTTGGGATTTGCACTGAGGAGAGGCCAAACCCAGAGAGGTGGAGGGCTGCAGTTATGGTCGTCTTTCTGTACCCTAGTCCCATCTTCACACAGGATCTCGGGAGATCAGACAGGGTTCAACTCAGTCAAGATAAAAAAATATTTTTCAGAGATGCACACATCCTCACAATACCATACGAACAGACTGTTAATTCGGTGTTTAATGCATATATTACAAACAGATGCTCTATTCTATAGCTGGGATATTAATCTTGCTCCCATTCTTTCTTTTTTCACCAAGACACATTAAAAGTCATGGAGTTAAACGCTGATTGCGATTCTTATGCTGACATCGGTCTTGGGTGGATCTACTGGACGTTTCAGGTCTGAATAGCTGTTAATAAGGTTTAATGTGACATCATGGGAGACAAGTGCCCTTGCAGAACTTTAACTTTTCCACTCCAGCATTGCAGACTCAGTTCTTTCAGCCTGTGAAACATTGCTGCTCTTTTTCAGTACTCATCATCATCTCCATGCTCGGACGTGAGCACGCCCCATTGAGGACGCACCACACTACCTGGGCGAATCTTAGTTGATGGTTGCAATAAAAAATCTCTGGTGTGGCAATCAAACCAGGGTGCCCATATTTTCAGATATTATACAATTGAGATTATAAGCCAGAACAGCAGTGAACTAAATTCTCTAAAGACACAAGAAGAAAGATGGTTGTTCTAAAATAAATTAAAGCCCTTTGTTGATGCTAGTGGGGGCCCTACGATATAGACCCTTTAAAAATTAATCTCTCAATTTCAGTGAGAATGAATGATAGACGTGCTGGGCAAGAAGGACAGTTTCATCAATGGAAGAAAACAGCAGCTTTAAACTGGGGTCATTACATCAGTTAGGCAAATCTCCCATACGTGCACCATTGTACCATCAGCTTGTCTGATCACGTCAGTCTTGCTGGTCAGGTAATAGAATGACATTTCCATTAGTCTGGGTGGGAGAACTTTAACACGGACTTGAGAAAAAGCCAATATGAAACTGCATCTCTAAAATCAGTGAACCTTGAAAATCGACACAAACAAAATAGAGAAATTAAGATGAAAGAGGCTCGTAATTGACGGAGCACTCGGAAAACGCAGAAACCAAAGAACAGCAGTAAATTGAGCAATAAGAACGTTAGCCTTCATCCACCACACGTCTTTCTTAAAGCATGTGTGCACACACAACTTCATCACTTACTGATGCCCAGCGTAGTTTAAGAACCCAAACACATCCACAGTTCTGCGTGAGAATCTTTCCTCCTCGTGGGAACTTCAAACAGCAGAACTGGTTTTGGCCACAAGTTGAAAAAGAAAAAGCCTCCATCTAAGAACCACATCAAGAGAGACCTAGTTCTACAGCCCAGTCTCAAGCTCTTTCATTTTCTCTCTGAATCAATGCCAGAGTTGAACTGGTTTTTGCCTTTTTGCAGCTTTCTGTTCCTCCTGTGGCAAAGGAAGGTTGGGTAAAGAAAGAGGGTGGAGAAAAGCCACAAGAAAGAGCCATCGCGTGTCACTCAGAGATCTTTTGAGACAACTTCTTCTCATTGCCATGTTGCATCATCTGCATGCACTTTTCTTCAGATGAGCACCAGCAGATGATGGGAGTAAATCAACCAAATAATGATTCACCTCAGGGACAGAAATGGACCAGTGACCAAGCCTGTTGCACACAGAAGGCCATGATCAGAGGGTGTTCCAGCTAATGCTTCATATTCTTCAGGCTGAGGTTGGAGGGTGGGCTTTCAGGAGACGTTAAAGGTCCAAAGAGTAAAGAAATCACCTTAACACTCCTTGTTCCTCATGATCACTTTGCTGAGAGACTCGAGAGGTGACACTGCACAGGCCCATCACATGATTGACTAAGACCAGACCAGCATGAAGCAGTGACGTTTAGTGTCCGGGGCAGCTGCTTGGAATGGAATCAATGCAGATGTTACGAGGCACATTTAATTGCGTATAAATCCCAGAGTTACTGCAATGTCAGGCACTCATTATTACAAGGGCCATCAGAGGCAGTGACGATCTTTTCCAAGAAATGAGGGATCTGTTCAGTATGAGCAGAGGTGTCGTCTTTATGAAAGTAGTTATGATGGCCTGGGTCTCCAGCGGAATCTTTAAACCAGTTCCTCCTTGAGCCATAGCTTCTTCACAGCATGCAAACACTGGTAATGCATAAGAAACAAACAGCCCTCTAGAGACAGCCATCTTGGGATATAGTTCAGCTAAAAACCTTTCACATAATTGGCACAATTAGTTAATTAGCCACATATACACCTATCCGTCAAACTGCCTGCGATGACCATTCTGCAATAAATATTTTACAAGAGGGGAATAAAAGTTGTTTACCAGCACCATCCACTCAAAGCCATTAATTTCTCCCCATAAAGACAATTTATCTTTCGGAAATGAGTAAATACATGAGCTTAAAGTCATTAGCGATTAATTTGGGGGATTAGCCAGGAATTTAGCAGCACACCCTTTAGCACGGGTGCTCATGAACACTACACACAAGCTCGATCCCATAGAGAACGCTCTGTAATGTATGGGTCCCTCATCATTGATTTCCCACATCTATTGAAAGCTTCGAAACTCCACAACGATATTTCTCTCCGTGGTTAGAAATATATAAACAAAAACGCTGCTGGACACACCATTCCTTTGTCTTATCAAACATGGTGCAGCTGTCGGCCTAGACAAAAAATTACAGTTCTGTGAAGAGTGCTGTAGTCTCAGCTATTCTAGAGGATTAATGACATTCAGATGCGGAAGAATAATGAAAGCTCTATTCACAACTGTGTCCAGAAATGCAGAAATGTGCTTTAGCAATTACAGAACAAAAATCCATTTTTAAAACAATGCCATTCTTTACAACACAAATTAATCAGGTTAAACATTTATTACTTCATTGTGCAATTTAAAGTGAGTGAAAATAAATGGGCAATGGTGAAGAAAAACCTTGATCAAGAGAAAGCTTTCAGCTCCACACAAAGACCGATTGTTCGGTCAGTGAACCAGATGGACTATGAACATTGTTTCTTTGAGAAGAATTGCTGGAAATTTATTCTACACCTTTTGGAGTCACTAGAATCTTCTCAGCCAAATAACACTAGAATAATGTAACTCCATAACTCAGAAAAACAAATGTCCATTGGGAAATAAAGCAGTCCTTTGCCAAGCGGAGCGTGGATTCCACCAAGCTCCCTTGTGGGTGTGATCTGGACTCCTGGGGAGCACAAGGCTCATGAGGATCTCCTGCTGTCTCTTCCAAAACCCCACTGGACTTGGTGAAGCAGCACCACAGGACTCTGTGTGCAGGTCCAACCTGTCAGGAGAATTAACAAAAGCCCAAACCAGGAAAGTGGAGATTCTATTCATAGTCTTGTTTGCTAGAAAACACATGCCTAAGCTCTCAGGAAGACACTGAGTAGACAGGAAGGGAGCAAGGTGATGCATGTGGATGAACCATCCAGAAGCCAGATTTCACAGGTGCCGGAAATAAAAAGCAAATAAAAAATATGGAAGTGGGAAGAAAACCCAAACGGATGCTTGCACACACTGTGGTGACGCGTGAAGTTCATAGCTCAGATTTTATTTCGGTTTGATGCTTTACAAAGCAGATGCAAAGAAACCCCTGTACAAGCTTAGAACATAAAGGCCACATTATTTAAAATGAAATAACACAAAAATGTAGGGAAGCCAAAGGCTGCAGAAAATGAACCTTGCTGGAACAGAGAGTTAAGGGGAAAAAAAGAGGAAAAAAAACATGATCCTTCACGGAAGGATATAATGCTGCCCCTCAGGTAGAAGCATTATCACACTAGAAGGAGCTATGACATCAATTTGGGTGAAAGATCGGATTTGTTCTTGTGTAATGAACGGTGCTTAATAAATTATTTCCTGTCTTTGATATTTCTTTATGGTGGCACCTTCTGGCAGAAAAGAAAAACAAAACATAACAAACAAAAGAGTTTTCTGTAGCAGAAGGATGGATGATCCTGCAGTCTGCCGCCTGGCTCCTCGTACACCTGTTTGGGCTCCAGCATGCCCTCCAGCTTTGCTTACAGTACAGTGAGTCTCCGTGGCCAGCGTCCCCCTGGTTTGCAAAAAACTAAACATTGAATTGACGTACATAGAGGGATAAAAGCACAGCAGTCCAGCCTTGCGTTTGAGAGGCCGGGACGGTGGTGCTGAATTTAATGGGTTTACGATGGGGCAGGTGAAGTTTGCAGCTCCAGTGTTTGTCCAACCCAGCACCTCTGCGCCTCTCAGGAAGGTTTGGGCTGCAGACCCTTAGAAGCTGCCAGCATCGCCCGCACTTTAGCCATCAGGTCCTTTAAGGAAGACAGAGAGAAGAGGATGTGAGACAGATCATGAAAGGCTGAGAAGCAGAGGAAGAGAGGAGGAAAAAGAAGTGCAGACATATTGCACATCAATGTTTGGAGATACCTTGACACCTTTAATTGTTTTTATTGGACTAACTTAATGTCAGGTATGCAAGAAAAAACAGACAAGTGAACAGTGTCAACATAAACCAGCTAAATGGTTTTGAATGATTTTTAAATTTCATTCATTCATTTCAATCATTTTCTTTAAAGAGTCTTCCTTGGTACTGTGAGTGGTTAACCTACAAGCATTGATTTGACAGTTTATGATTCTAAATTATTGGTAAAAGCACATACAAAAACTCTTTGGCTCAGCTAAAAGCTGCAAATGTCACTTCCACTGATTTCCCAAAATGTCTTCATAATTGTAAACAAAGCCATTCTGAGGGATTTGATGTGAAATGCTGTGTTTTAGAGAAATTTTCAGTCAGACATATTCAAAATTGTAGGGACAGGTTCAACATTTAGTGCATCTGGAAGCTACATTCCCAATTTCCTTAGTTGCAGATAAAACTGTCTCAAATTCAAATTGTATGTGTCACATACACAGTCATACACAGTACAATATGCAGTGAAATGCTTTGATGACCACCTGTGACCTTAAAGATATAAAACACAATTTAAAGACATTTTTAAAGACAATTTTAAAGATATAAAACACAGAGTAAAATATTTAAAAACTCCAAAAAAGAGATATATAAGAAATATAAAACCTTATCTAATATAAAAACCTTATCTATAGATAGATAGTTAGGTTTACATGGAAAAGCTGGAGATGCCTGGGAGTGTAAAGATGCAAATGTGCATGAATGTGCAATGTGCAATGTACCATGTTTGAGACTTTAGACATTGTTTTACAAAGGTTCTGAGATTTTGGCCTAAAATGCTTTTTGTTTTCTTATTTTTGGGAGATATGAATGTTGTAAAGTTAAACAGTGTTCAGAAAATATGTATTTTTTCACTTTAACAGTATACAGTATATACATTGATAATACCTAGGTTTACTTGATTGTGTTGGGTAGTAAATAAAATAACTAATTTCGATGATGACATTTTGCCCTGGTTCCTTTCACCAGTTGTAAGTTGAATGGTGCAGAAAACATATAAATGGTTAAATCATACAGAAATAAAAATTACCTTTAAAAATGTGTGCTACAGAACAGTTTTCCTGTATTTACCCCCATGATGATACATCACCAACCCCGCCTCTCACCAAATTTAGAGCCCGGACTAACAGGGGCAAGCTAACGAGGTTTAACTGTATTGGGTTGGATATATTTCCTATAAACTTTAACCATACTTCAAACACCAAAACTAATACCATGTCATTTACAAGGAAGAAGCATCCAGTCAATGTTTTTTGGGAATTAAAAGTGGTTCTTTGGTGGCATTCCAAATACCCCTTTCAGCCAAAACAACACTGTATACAAATATTTGTGTGATATTGTGTTCCTTAAAATGAACTTGGTTAGTTGCAAACCAACAAAGAGAACATGCTCATCTGTACAAAGTTAGTGTACACACAAAGACATGCCTGGGATTCAGAAGTAGTGTAACAGTGTAACAGATGCAGGTGTATGACAGGACCAGACTCTATATGCAGCTGGGGTTGTGGTGGTGCAGCTCAAAGGGGCACATAGCGCAGGCCTGGATTCCCATAACCTCTGCTAGCCTGCAGACCACCCAGTCTAAATCCAGCATCTGCATGCATACTGCAGGCCATAGGGCACCACAGCTGTTCCTAACACAATCATACAAAAGCAATGACCTAAGTTCACTGCTTGTTTTTCCCCCCAAATATATATTCATGTATGCAGCATATGCATTAGCTCTAGTTCCTCCTAGAGGACAAACGCATCAGCATCATATAATGCTGTACTGGGACGGAACATACGCATTACTGGTTCATTGGTGATGCAAAGTGCCCTGAAGACAGATTTGTTCACAGTAGTGGGAGAACTAAGGGTGTTATAATACACATAATATGTGGGATAAAAGACAATAAGCAAGGAGAACTGACTACAGATAGATTCCATGCTATAAAAATATATACCACTTGGATCCAAACTAGAAAACTAGATTAAACGGTTCTCCAGTTGAGAGAGGATGTCTGAATATCAAAGGAAATGATGAAAAATATCTACCTTGTTGTTCACCAACCATCTTGTCCAACCAAGCAACAATTTGCACTGCTGCTGGCAAATTAATTGCTGCCTGAATTCACTTGCCATGGGCAATCTGGCAATCGTTAATGCAGAACCCCGAAAAACACTAAATCTGAATGCTGCCAGTAACAGCACTGACTGTTAAATACATTTAAGGCTCCATTCAGCCATACATTTTCATTTCAAAGCTTATCATTTATGCTTTAAATGAACATGGGCATTACTAGAAACAAAACGACTGGCAACTTAAATCTCTTAAACATAGGGGTGAGTGACATGGTACAAATATGCTTAATATTTATAATGTCTTACTTAATAAAAAATACTAACTGTATAAATAGTCATTTTTATTCATTGCTCCATGCACTGCTAAATTCAATTAACTCAATGAAAGACAAAACAATACTCTGTGATGTAAAGAAAGAGGCAGTTGTAGTCCATAATATGCTCAAAAGAGCAGTTAATTAGCATGGACGAATGAAGCAGCACGACTTTGCATTGACTGTGGCCTGTAGGTTGACCTTGAAAAGTGATCAAAAACTACTTTGTACTTTGTTCATGTATGTTAAAACGAAGTAAAACAACCAACAAACATATCATGCTTCCCCATAAAAATGTAATGACTGGTGCAAGAATGTTCGGTCCCCATGAATAGGAATTTGGGGTTTTCCAACACATTCCCACGCCTGGACATTCCAAGAACAGCGAGAAAGGGGAAAATGAGCCAGTGCTGGCACAGAAACCATTCACACGGAGTGTATATTGTTTTGTCTTTCAAGAAAATTGTTAATTACTGTATATATAATATATAATAGTAGCCCTGCAGTTTATTAAAAAAACTATTGGGACAGCCCGGCGTTTAATAGAGACAGGCGTTTGTTGGAGAGGGGCTATTATTTGCCTCACAGACGAAATGATGGGTATTTACGGGTACTTTTAAAATGCCATGCAGCTTCTTCACATTTATTTAGAACGAAGATAAAGCACCATGACTAAAATCATCCCTCTGTCTGTTCGGCGGTGATATTTGTCTGTGATTGGCTGTTATTGTGGGAGTGGTTTAGCACTGAATGCAGCAATAAGTTTAAACAGAGCTGCTTAATATCCATCAATAACCCTCACAAATCGCGACAGAAATGAGTCATTACGCGCATTACACTCATAACTGTTTTCAGAAATCAGGTTTGCTTTAAACCATTTCACACCTTTAAAGGAATAAATTCTGTTAAACACGGAGGTAGAAAGTGAAACCTCGGAGGCAGTTGCCCATGAAAGTTGTGGTGGGGGTGTTACTATTGGAGACTGGTGTGTATTTGTTGCGACATTTCTTCAAACCCGGCGTTTAATGGAAACGGGCATTAATAAGAAACAAGCCTTTTTTTTTTAGAAGATATACGGTTTAGTTAGTTTTGTTAATTAAAAAGGTCTTTCACACAAGTCTTGCTTAAGCAACTGGATTTTTAAGCAACTGGATTTTCAAACAAATTAAAGTGAAATGAACATTGACTTAAAAAAAATATTTAAAAAATCATATTGTAACTTCTTACAATCGCACTCCACAAAGACTCTCCCTCACCGATGAGCTGACATAGGTTATGTTTCACCTGTGACAGCTTAATACACCCCTTACCAATTTATGAGCGAAGAGCTGCTGGTTCACTGGTGGCTGACACTCATTAGTCCTGCTATTCTCAGTTTGAAAACAGTCCAAACTGAGGATTTCACTTCAAATTGGTAAAGATAGTGTCTCTGAGAACACAAGGCTTAACTGCATGGTTGTCATAAGAGAGGAGCTTAGTGCTCCAGTTTCGCAGTGTTGGGCCATTGCCCCTGGTCTGCTTGTCTGGATATTGAGATATTGATAACGGAATTCTGATAAAGTCCAGCGAAAATCATCACAGAACAAACAAATGAGAGCTCAAATGCAAACACCTCTCACACAGACAAACATGCTTTCCCGCTCACATAAAAAGGCACTGAGGAGGCGGATAAATATGAGAGCGCTGTGGGTGAGGGCAGTGGCACCAAACATTAAACCCAAGCACTGCAGAAAAAGTTGCAGTGAAACTGAAACTGCAATCATGGCACCTTGGCTCGTATAAAGGGCTCCCCATGCTACAGTCCGTCACCAAGACTGACCAGAGCAGATTACTTCAATGAGCTGAGGAAATCTTAACTGTGATTATACTGCATTACAGCTGGCCACAGCGCAGGCCAGCGATGGCCAGAGGACACAGGAATCTTCACACAACAGCGGATGTGCTAGCACTCATTTGAGCTTGTTAAGCCTGGCAAACAAACGCAGATTCTCACCCACTGCATCTTGTGCTGAGCACACACACCAACAAATTTCATCTTTTGTTTGCTTTTTCGGACAAATTTTCAAAATACTAGAACAGACTGTCGGCACAGATGATCTGGTGGTGCCAGAGGCGAATCGTAAGCCTTTTCATTTAGCTCAGGAAGGAGGCCTCCAACATATAGACAGATAACAAAACGATGTAAGAACACAAAGTTCACCCGTCAGCAGCAGGAGGAAGACCTACTCAATATTGGTGAAAATTTTTTGAAAGTGCAATTTAACCCAACCAGTTACCAAACTGCGTAGGGAGCAATGTATACGAATTTTCGGTTTTCTACCCGACTCACAGTTTCATCAGTTTTTGCAGCAAGGCTTATAGCTGAATAGTCATATAATATACAGTAAATAAAACAGAATTGAGTTTAACATGTAAAACAAATGTTTGTCTAAAATCAAAAATATTATTATTATGTTATTATGAAATCTCAGTACCAGGTTGTGCTGTTTAATATGGAACAGAAAATAGAAGTTGAAAATGACACCAAAAGTCTCAAAAGTCACAACTCCATAAAGCAGAGTATTAACTTAGTAGGCAAGTGGCTAAATTATTTCTTATTTTTTCTGCACAAATTTTGCAATCTATACACAAGGACTGTTGAAAATAACTGTCCTAAAATGTGGAATGCTGTTAATTGTATGGTTTGATAAGACTGTAAAAGTTGTGTGGTGTATGCCCAGTGTATGCCCATTGCTTCCAAATAAAAATGCAGCACAGGGCTGGCACAAGGCATCACTGCCTTTTCTGATAGTTCAAAACGTAACTATGCTTCCAAAACCTGTCCTATTTATCTTCAAGCTCATGACCTAGTAGGCGCAGAATTCAAAGCATGAGCGAGAATGCAAAGAATTGTTCTTTCTACCTTGACGCTATATAACAGAATGAAACATTCCATGCCAGTGTAACACCCTGTCTCACACTCAGTTCCATACTCACTTTTGTTCTGCACACATTCATGCATGAAACCCCCCAACCTTTGCTCTCACTCACACGCATCCGACCAATCCATACAGAGTAAACTAATGACAAATTAATAACCTGCCGAGGCATGCTCCAGGCTTCGCCCATAAAGTCCCTCTAATCAAACCATCAGTCACCTGCCATACACCGTGTAAAATAAACCCAAATGAATCATAAAAAATATCCACTCAATTTCAGTGTGCAGAGGAGTGTAAAAAACGCATGCAGCATGTGCTTCAGGCAGCCTAACACAACGTAAAAACACACATCACATGCTGCTGTAGTCTGGCATGTTTAGACTTTTTGCATGGCTGCATTTAAATCCTTACACCACTGTTTTTCAGCCCAATCAGAGGAAATCTTTGGTTAAAGTGGATTGGTTTATCCAACTTGAACACATTTTTATATTCAAATATCAAATAAAAATATCAGCTGCAGAAAACTGACCATTAAAAACTGATTCAGATTTTGACTATATCCACATTGGGAGCCAGATATTGGGCAGACAGCCTCTAGCTAGGCATGAAGTTTATACAGCAATGTTCTAGTGTCTTGTACTCTCTCTATATTGATTCAGCTACATAGATTTAGAAATACCCCAAGTTCATTAGATAATCTTTAGGTGAACTCTTATGAGGTTTGAATTCTTGTCTGAATGCTAATGCTGCTATAACATGTGTATTCTGTGTGTTTGGTGGGTGAAAACATAATGAAACCTAATATTTATCACAGTTACATGATAAACTGGATTATTTCACCAACAGAATCATAAAGTCAGCGAATTATGTTCCAAGTGAGGGGTGTTTTTTGATCTAGATTGTCTAGGGTGCCACCAGCAGGGGAGGTGTCAAAATTTAAGGCGTCAAACCCTCATGCATCTTTAGAAAATACGAAAAACATGAACGCGCACACACAAACGATCCCATTCGAATAAAATGAAATTACATTCTTTAGATTCAGATTCAAGTGTGAAGTAGTCAGTGTGTGAGAAATACATGCAGATCTTGTTCAACATAAACATATGTCTATAAACATAAAAGAAATGCAGGAACACATCAGTTGTAATGTCATTTGTATAAAATGCTGTATAAATAAAACTGACTTGACTTGACTCATCAATGACAATTTGGATAATGGTTCAATGACATAAGCGAAGGGTTTGGCTTAACTGAATTACATCCTGAATTACTTTCATTACATTACATTCAACCTCTTGCAGTAGCAGTGTGAATTTAATTTTGTCAATGCAAATGATAAGGAAAGTGTCTCCACAGAATCATAAGGAAGACAGGAGGTCAAGAGGGTCTCAGTTTTGAACACGGTGTTCATATAAAAGGAGATAAACATTTTTAATGGTAACATTAGAAGGGGTGGGGGTGGGTAAAAAAGTACGCTATGGTGTCAAAATGGCCACAAGCAACACTGTCTAGTCGAACGTGCCTGCACATATGCAGCAAGCTGGTTCCTCAGGAGCACCTGACAGGCTGGTTATTTGTCAAGGTGAACAGCAGTTGTTTGCAGCTGCTATTGGTTTTAATAATAAGCTTCTTCTAACTGACAGACAGTGGCTGTAGAAAGGCCCGGTCTGGGTTCAGGGGCATCAGCATCAATTTTGTACACAGAAGAAGACGGCGCGAGGAGCTCAAGAGGCACGGAAACTACGCCAAGAGCAGGATATAACTGCAGATGGAATAAAGCAGTCTTTAGTGGAGTGAATTCCCTCCCAGAAATCAGATGGTGATGAGCTCCATTACTGGCAGCCAAGTAATGGACAGGGATGGTTCATCATCTGGCTGTATAATTTACAGACACGTGTTGCATCACAACATACATCTGGTGAATGTTTATTCCGTTCCTTCTCAAATAAGCAGAGTAACAAGGAAAAACAGGGAAGAAAAACAGATAACCATACACACAGGGCGTTTTATTTACAACATGGATGAGGCCAGAGATCAGGAGAAAGCTGTCTAAAGTGACAGCTGCATTGCATCAGCCTGATGATACTCTTTTACAAAAAGCCCAAACAAACACACACACACACACACACACACACACACACACACACACACACACACACACACACACACACACACACAC
>JBBIGC010000024.1:12859905-12871141 GCA_037576955.1 Lepidarchus adonis
ATGAGCAATACACAACATGTTAAATATAAAATATTTGTATTCAGAAGTATGCAAAAGTGCATTTAAATGCTTCATGCGAACTTGCTTGTGTCTTTTAGCTGCAGGTTTAGTTGCACCTTTTTGAAGAAATGCTGGCAACAGGGTGCACTTAATGTAAATCGTTACCAAACATGCAATAGATACCAGAGAAGGGGAAAGAGTCAGCAACTGGATGTACACTTTACACCTACATTTTTCTGGAGGGCCGGTATCCAGCACTTCCTTAAACACACTTGCTCCTGGCAAATCACCTGCTAAAGCCTGGCAATTAGCAGGTGATTTGAACCAGGTGTGTCTGAGGAGGGAAATCCTCAAACTGTGCTGGATACCAGCCTCCAGGAACTGAATTTGACACCCATGCCTTAGGTTGCAACTGAAATGTCTGCATTTGCAATGTTTGACTGAAGTGCAACTCAAGTTGCTGACTCTTTCCCCTTCTCTGGTATCTACTGAATGTTTGCAGTAGCACCAATGTGTAAAAGTAACCACAGTTCATCTGTATAGTCTGTGCTTAAAAATCTTGTGTCTTTTTGCCGTCCAGTTCGACACCCCTAAGGGCTGTATCTTGATATTTGAGACGATTCTGCACACTGACTGCATTCTCTCAGGTACGGCATGGATTCAACTAGTCCTGCATGCACTAAATTTGTCATTTAAAGGTACTGGACAAACATAAACCTTTAATAAGGTGCAGCTATCTGTTGTAGTATGTTACACAAAGGTCCTCAGACAGCCCCCCCCACACACACATTTTTGCTGTACGTGTTGTGAGTTGGGACGATGTGTTATTATGGACCTTTGAAAATTATGCTGATTGTTTCCTGAACCTGGAAGTCGCTTTGGACAAAAGCGTCAGCCAAATGAATAAATGTAAATGTAAATGAAAAGTGGCTTATGGTGTAAATACTTTAGATCATGTAGATGTTTAATGAACACACAGAAGTATAAATTAAAGCAATGTCACAAACCGGAATTGTCCACATGAGAAATATGGACTTTATAGAAAGAAGAGATTTTTCTTTATGTATTATATCTGCAGATGTGAATAGAAAAAACATTGTAAAAATGATAAAACATGCTTTAAAAAATTTAAATAATTTTATTACTGTAAGCACAATGTGTGTAATCTGATGGGGGGGGTGTCAACTAACATCTGATTGAGGCCAATTAATTGACATATACAGATATATAGAAGGAAATAAACATTTCCTGGTTTTGTAAGTTTGCCCACTGACAAAAAGAATGAATAGTCTGTCATTTTAATGGTAGGTTTATTTTAATAGTGAGACACAGAATATTAAAAAAGAAAATCTAGAAAATCACATTATGTAAAATATATAATTGATTTGCATTTCATTGAGTGAAATAAGTATTTGATCCCCTAGCAAAAAAAGACTTAATACTTGATGGCAAAACCCTTGTTGCAGCACAGAGGTCAGAAGTTATTTGTAGTCGATGACCAAGTTTACACACATAACCAGAGAAATTTTGGTCCACTTCTCTTTGCAAATCAGCTCTAAATCATTAAGGTTTTAAGGCTGTCACTTGGCAACTCAAAGCTTCAGACCCCTCCACAGGTTTTCTATGGGATTAAGGTCTGGAGACTGGCTAGGCCACTCCATGACCTCAAATTTCTTCTTCTTGAGCCACTCCTGTGTTGTATGCTTTGGGTCATTGTTGCGCTGGAACATCCATCCATGAACCAGTTTCAGCGTCCTGGGAAAGGGAAGGAGGTTGTCACTCAATGCCCATCGATTCGCCCATCAATGCGGTGAAGTGGTCCTGTGCCCTTGGCAGTGAAACACCCAAGTCAAGTTTCAACCTCAATGCCTGACCTTGGTGATGGTGTTCTTGGTGTCATAGTCAGCATTTGCCTTCCTCCAAACACGAATTGAGTTGAGGCCAAAGAGCTTGATTCTGGTCTTATCTGACCACAGAACCTTCTCCGAAGCACTCTTTAAATTATTCTAAAAAGCCTTCACATGTGCCTTCTTGAGCAGGGGCACTTTGCAGGCACTGTGTAACCAATGGTTTTCTTGGTGGCTGCCTTGAGATCATCAAGCTCCCCCCACATACTTCTAAACTGATCTTTCACCTTTCTCATGATCCTCCTCACCCCACGAGGTGCGATCTTGCATTCAATTGGTCAATTAGTCATTTTGTGTTTGAAGCTCTTTCATTTTTGAACAATTGCATAGTTGTCTCCTTCTTACCCAGCTTCTTGTTTATGGTTTTGTAGCCCATTCCAGCCTTGTGCAGGACTACAATCTTGTCTCCGACATCCTTAGACAGCTCTTTGGTTTTGCCCATTGTGGAAAGGTCAGAGTCTGATTGATTGATAGAGTCTGTGGACAGGTATCTTTTACACAGGTGACTAGTTGAGACAGGTGTCTTTAATGTGGGTGTTTTTGAAATTAGGAGAATCTAACTGGTCTGCGGGAGCCAGAACTCTTCTGGGTTGGTAGGAGATCAAATACTGGTTTCCCTCAATTAAATGCAAATTAATTTCTATATTTTATAAAATGGGGTTGTTTGAAATTTCTTTTATATATTCTATCCCTCACTGTTAAAATAGACTTACCATTAAAATTATTGACTGTTCACTTCTTTGTCAGTGAACAAACTTACAAAATCAAAGAGGGGTCAAATACTTATTTCCTCCATTGTGTATACAGAGATCATTGCAATACTACTGTGCAGCACCAGCCATTATCCAAGCCTGCACACTGCAGAGTATGAAGGGCAGTAGTATTTGTATAAATAATATAGCAAGTTTAGCTTAATTACTAATAATCATTTGAGATTTTGCTAAAAGCTCAAAAGACATGGACGCTTCAGAGACTTGAAACCGAACATCTGTAATACATCAACTGTTTGACCACTACACAGAACATTCCATTCATCTGTACCTGGATCTGGACCTTGAGCGCTTCCTGCCCCGGCCTGGACTGTTACCAGTGCGATAAGTGTTACTGCCGTAGCGTTCTCGATCTCTCTCCTCGCGGCGTCTCTCTGAAGAGTGAGCGTGGCGCTCTCTCCTGTTCGGTGAGCGGGACTGGGACCTGATAGAGGGTTAAGGGGGGGGGAAACAGAACAGGACAGACGATCTGACAATGATTCAGGGCAAGAGAAACAGAGGGTCTACAATATCTACTTATCTAAAGCCCAAGACAGCTAGGTTGCGTTACTCTGCAGCTCCCTAATTAAAGATGATATGTGATTTATTCTTTGCCCTATCTTGACACAGTGTTCTGCCTAAGCAATGATAAGACTCCCCCCCCCCCCCTTCATACTCTTTGTAATTATTTTAAGGAGACTATGAATTAGCAAAAAGCAGAGAGGAAATATATTACCCAGCTTTAAGGGCTCACAGCACTGTATTAAAGATAAAGCACTCCCCCACTTACCTCTACATTATTTAAACAAAGTATGCATATGCCTCAAGCTTGCTTGCATTTCTCTTAACTCATGGGTGTTGGGACAGAAAACCATATACAGTAAGCCCCCCCCCCCTTACTTATTTGAAGTATAATATAAAACTAATAATAATTTCTCAGTGGTCAGCCACATTCCAGCTTAACCAAAAGACGTCATTTAGTGTAGTCATCTGATTTTGCACAGTGTGATCTTCCAATGTCTCATCAACCCTTTTATCCTGATTGATGGATGGCACCCTGAGAACATCCTGCTGCTGTCCCTCAGGCCATAGTCCATCATCATAATACAGATTCTAATGATGACAAAGACCTTCTTCCATTACACATTTCAAGGGCAATAACAGTATAAAATTACCCTTATGGAATGTTAAACTCCACAAACTCCATGTTACCCCCACAAAAGTCATCAGGGCAAGAAATGAACAGTTTTGCGTATGTAAGAACGAGAGGAAATCTCACGTGAGGCCTGAATGCTTGAGTTGGAATTTAAAATCTCATCAGTCACACACCCCTCTGTAAAACAATCAGACTGCAAGCAGACAAAAAAAGCAGTGTTTGAGGATGGTGAAAAAGACGCGAATTACTCCCAAATGTACAGAATACACTACACGACAGACAACGTGAGCTCACTGCCAAATGCCTCTAAGCCAAGTGCTCTGGGAAATGAATGCAAACAGTCAACTGTGACATTTCATATGTATTCAAGTCCTCTAGTCATAAGGATCCAGACATAAAATCTGACCACTTGAACTCCAACTGAATGCTCCCACTAGGCTGAAATACTTGTGCTTCAATTGATTTTTGCCTTATCCAAAGCAATCTATTACTAACTCGCTGATGCAAGAGGTGGCACGGCCCATGCTGGTCACCTGGCGGCCTGCATTCTCGATGCAGCTCCGCAGTAATCGCACTGCCCGGTCAAGGGCACCATTAAATTGCAGGTAGCAGCAGGCCTGTTAAGAGCAATGTGCATGAACATGGTAGAGTGTGCTAATGACTGTGCTGGGTTGACATGGGCAGTGGTGGGGTTGATGCAGATGAGGTCAGTGTGTGATAGACAGTGGAGCTGGACAAGAGAGCCACAGTCCTCATTAAGGCAGGTCAGATGAGTAGAGGAGGCTCTGGTAGGATTGAGTTGGAGCCAACAATATGGAAAAATGCCAGGAATATAAATTTTCACATTTTAAAACAAATACTGATCAAATATTTTTATTAGCATTGTTTTAACTGACTGAAATCAGAAATTAAAATTAAGCCAATTGATAATAATAGATTTAAGGATGTCAAATTAAAAACCATGCAAATTATTAAAACAGTATTAAAAAATTGAGTCTTTAAACCTTAAAGCAATAAATGGTAGTAAGCCACAATAAATTCTTTCTAGCTAAACAAATGATCAGGGATTTACTAAGAAGGTTCAAGTTAATTTGTAATTTGCTTTAGAAAACAACACTGTAATCAAATAATTATGAAAGCCTTAATCCCAAAATTAGTAATATAAAATGTAAAAACCCAAAAGGGTTAAAAGGCAAATTTCCCTCCTTTTCAACGAAATGCAGTGTGTAAATATTGCTTACATTTCCAAACTATACATTTAATTTAAAAACATTGAAACTGAGCCAAAATGAGTTTAGCAGAACGGAACAACAGATTCATACTGGTGAGTTTCAGGCCAACCTGCTATCAAAATGAGGCATGACACAAAGCAAACAATCAGAAGAGGTATCATTTGCATATATTAGCCTCAGACAGAGTCACAAAAACACCCAATGAAAGTCAAAAGGCCAAAAAATGATCATGTGAAACAAGGAAATCCATTTGTTTCGTAATTCTACACAATATCCACAATACTCAAACACAACAAAAAAAAAGTATTTATTTGGCACATGTTTCAGTTAGTAGTGATAGCTGACATTCTGACAGTTTCCAATGAGCTGTTTTAATTCAATAGGCCAAAAGCTAAGAAATCTGATTTACTAACAACTTCACAATATAAAACTTAGTTTAAAATCATGAGACAAGATGTAGTATCCGCTTTTGACCCTACACGCCTCTAATAATAAACAAATAATTGACAAACATCAAAGACTTAAAAAAATTACTTCAAACAACAAATGGTTTTCTGAAAAAATAATTAAGAAAACAAATGAGATCAACTAAATGCATATTCCAATAATCATGTCCATGCAACTCAGAACTCAAGAGACGAGCAATTGTGTTCACCTGCAGGTGTCGGCTCAATGTCTAGTACTTGCACGCAGCAGCGTTTTTTAGAGAGTGGTTTCCACTGATGACTGAACACCGCGGCCAGAATACCAGAGTAAAATAAGCTCAGAAACACAGGATGTAAGCTGGCGACTCATACTTCTATTGTAGTTGTATAAGACTGTCACAAGGGACAGACTTTTTTTTGTATACAACTTTGCAGAAGGATTTTAGTAAGACTGATGAAGCCAAGTCACTATCTCCAAAGTCCCACTGAGGCTTGACTGAACCAGATTAGTACCCTGAGAAGCATTTCCCCAAAGAACAGGTTCCATCTCAGACACGAGGCTTATGCTAGCAAACAAAAACTGTCAAAGCCGGATTCGCAGATGCTCCTAATCTGGAATTAGAAGAAACCATTCCAGTGTTCCCACATTTCACTTCAGCAAGTTCATCTGACTCGCTCGTTCATCTGACCTAAACCCTAAATTTGGCTCGCTAGCTCTCTGCAGAAATACAGTCTTCAACACAGGCCTGAGTAAGTGTGTGTGGGAGAGTGTGAGCGAGCGAGAGAGACAGAGAGACCCCAATTTCAGCCTTTAATTTGAACTGTAAGTGATTTCAAACCCGGGGCAGAAAGGATTCAATCTCCAGAAATTATATTAAGGCATGTCAAAACGACATGATGAGCTGAGTGTAATTACTGCAACTTCAGCAGCTGATAGTGACAAATTGGACCTGATTTTGAGTGACGAGGAGGGCAATTGGGTGGGGGGGGGCTCGGTTCAATAGATTTATTCTATTATTTTTTAACTACCCCATTTCAAGAACTCAGAGTTCAATGATGGATACAGAAACTTGAAAAATATGTTTAAATGGAGATGTAACCTTTATTAATGTATAAAAATAGTTATTGGGTAGAGTGTAATGTTTTCAGTTTTATCTGAACATGTCAATAAAAGTTTGTGTGTTCACTGGTGGTATTTTTTTGTCCTATGTGACCTTAAGAAGAGCAATAAATTGCAATGGAATCATTTATAAATCTACAATAATAATACATTTTAATAATGGTTTATAAAAAGAAACACCTAAATCAAATCAATGGAAATCTGTTGAACACATCTGTTCAACTTTAAAGATCAATGAATAATCATTTCCAAAAGGTAAAACAGTGGTAATATTTGCATAAAGCATTTGAATTATTTTAAGGTGACAAATCTTTTATAACCTTTAGGGATTAATGGGGTCTGTAATAAGCACTGCTATTAAAGGTTCAATTAGTTCCTGGAATTTATAAAGAACAATGGAAACGGGTTCATACCTGGACCTCCTGAAGGAGCGGTAGGCACTGGGTAGTGAATGTTTGGTTTTGGACCTGGAGCGGGACCTGGAGCGAGATCTCCTTTTGTGTTTCTTTTTCTTTTTATCTCGGTCCCTATCCCTTTCTCTGTCAAGGCCTCGAAAGGTGGAGGACGAGGATGATGATGAGAGGGGAGGTAGGAGAGGGGCTGGTGGGTCAGTGCTCCTCAGTAGAGCTACTTCTGGGGCTTGGTAGTCGAAGCCTGGTATCTGGACTGTGTGTGCAGGGATGGTGCCCATGCACAGGATGGAAACCTCTGGCTGGAGTAAGAGAAAACAGAGTCAATTTAAACACTGTGGGAGAAAAAGAAAAAACAGAACGTGTGTGGTAATCAGCAAGATCCAATTGGGCGCTTTGATTTGACAACATTAGGGAACAGATGAGATAAAATAACTTTTCAAATGCCTTCTGGATTTGTGATCTTCTCAGATCAATAGTGCGGCAACTGGTTTGGAGTGATCAGAGACTT
Source organism: Lepidarchus adonis (assembly GCA_037576955.1). Taxonomy (NCBI): domain Eukaryota; kingdom Metazoa; phylum Chordata; class Actinopteri; order Characiformes; family Lepidarchidae; genus Lepidarchus; species Lepidarchus adonis. The sequence continues at coordinate 12,867,416 of JBBIGC010000024.1, forward strand.
TTTGCTCATTTACTGGACGCTTTTAATCAGTGCTCATGCCTGAATGAGTAAGCACTAGCTGTGTGTGAATATGATTGTATGATTGTATATGCACATGCAGAAAAATATCAATATACATTTATACAAAAAATATTCAGCCAGAGGACAGAGATGGTATTTACAAACTGCATCAGCTCTGCTGTATCTGATGTGTAATATATGCATGCACACACACAGAGACACACACACGCACACACAGACACACACACGCATGCACAGACACATACGCACGCTCGTGGGAGAGAGAGAGAGAGAGAGAGGAAGCAGACTCCCATATGCACACACAGCATACAGTCTTTAGTCAGTCAGTCTGTCTAGCAACTAGTGTAGGTGTGGTGTATCCATAGCCAGAGAAATGGTCATTTATTAAATAGTACACTGCTGTTCATACATACAACAAATGTATGGTAACATCACCACATTTTGGGATTTAGCTACAATTTCAATAACAGATTTTGATAACTGAAATCAATAACTATTAATTGCTAACCATAATGATAACAATGCTAAAAAAGACATTATTATTATTATTATTATTTATTATTATTATTATTATTATTATTATTATTATTATTAGTAGTAGTAGTAGTAGTAGTAGTAGTAGTAGTAGTAGTAGTAACAACAAAAAAAGATTTGACTTCATTGGTTAGGACATTGGCCCTAGGACCAGAAGGTCGCAGGTTTAAGTCCCAGCCCGGGCAACACTGAGGTACCATCCCCAACACACTGCTACCCTGTTGAAAGCTGCTGCTCCGCGTGTGCACATGTGTGGGATTAAATACAGAGGACACTGTGATGCACTGTGTGACTGAGCGTTTTCACAATGAAAAATGGTCACTTTCACTTGTTTATCACTACTTTTTGAACATCACATTTATACAATGCCATGAATTACTGATAACTGTAAAAAACAACAAAACAAACCCTAAATACATATATTGTGATATTAAAATGTTCATACAGTTCCATACCTACACAATACACACACTGGTTGTTCTGCTCCATGAAGGCTTGTACAATATAATTGTCTCTCCTCATTTCCTTCTAATTGCTTCAATACAGATGTATTGGTTTTAATGAATTGCCTTTAACACTGAATTCACATCCACATCAACCAATGATGCAGCCTGGCCTAACAATTTTCCTGTATTACTTGATGTAACGTGAGAAAATATATTTCGTTCTGAGGCAGAAAAACAGACAGGGAACTGTGACCTCCCCCAGCCCAGCGAGGTCTGTGTGAGAGAACTGTGCATGCCAAGTCCTGCTGCTGCACCAGCAACTGAAACACGGGTCACACGCACCTCCCACCTGCCTCGACTTAACCAGGACACTATGGCTTCTCAGAGTATTTATATACGTGGCCCAATTAATTTTACAAAACAGTGTGAAAACTTCCTCCAGCTCACACTGAAACGGCACAGTTCTCTGCTCTGAAGCAGATAGCACTTGCTCTTCCAGGGACCAAGGGAAAGCAGAGATACAGAAAGTGGAGGAGTAAGAAAGATAAAAAAGAGAGAAGGAAAGTGACAGAACATAAAGAAGAAAAAAAGCCATTACAAAAGTCACTACAACTACTGGAGCCTAAAAATGTATCCAATCCAATTATACTCACCGTGAAGCCAAAAAATTACTAACTGGACCCTTTTTTAAACAACTAACAAACTCGAGCTCTAAAACAAAACTGCATATTAGCAATCTGCCATAACTAACAGCGGAAAACACACGGCTAATGTACAAGCGGAGGAAGCCCAGTCTTTCCACAGATAAATGACACAAGACACACATTCGCAACCACTGGAATAATAAAATGGCTCAAGAATGCCAAATATAGTGATATAAAAATATTTAAAAAAAATATTTAGTACTGTTGTATTCTGGCAGCAAACATAAAATCTGTTACTAGTCATCAGTTAGGCCAATCTTACCAGGTCATCACATACAGTGATTAATCTATAATTACCATTAACCATGCCTTACATGTACATTCACATACTTCTGAATCAGACTGGCATGGAGCAGAGATGGGTATTTAATACATATGAATAATAGAATAGCATTTGATTAGTATTTGAATATTCAAATATCCTTTCACAGTGACACCCACTAATGCTATTCAAATAAAGTAAAGCTAAGGAATACTGATTGCAATTGTTCTAAATTATGGTACAAAATGCTTTTCATCACTATTGAACTGCATGCTCATTCACGATAGCATGGTAAATGCTGTTTAACTGGATTTAGAACAGCACAGTGTGTGACATGCTAAATAAAATCATTGCATTCATAGATTTAAGAGCATTTAAAAATGTGGCACCAGTGGTTATTTGTCTATCCAAAAAAAAACAAACACAAAAATATTGAATATTTAGAAAACATATCAAAATATAGTATCAGATGATTATAGGATGTCAGCAAGGTATAAATAAATTAATATTGAGGAGTTTAATTCCCACATAAAACCTGATGCATTATGCAAGAAAGAAATCGCCTACAATTTTAATCATAATCATAATCTAATGCAATGTATTCAAGATGACTTAAATATTTGTAATAGGAACCAAAGTCAACTTCAGTTCCTCTATACTGAACTCAATTTGACTAAAGAGACCTTTTTTCATGCTAAGCCATAGTTTGAAAATTTGGTGTAGTATAAACTAATATAGTGTTGAAAAACTGAATTATCCTCTTTTCCACTTACTTCAACAGTAAATAGGACAAGACATGCCCAGGGCGTCACCCAAATGTGAGTGAATACGCGACGTTCTGAGTATGTATTTACAGTTGTGGAAGCAAAGTCAGCTTCCGGTTTCAACACAGGTGTGAAGGAGCAAGAGGAAGAGAAGGGGGGAGAAAGAAAGAGGGGGTAAGAGAGAAAAAGGGAACTAGAGAAGAGAGATAGAAAGGGAGATGAAGATGAGCTAGAATATTCAGTTTGATGACCCCTCTCTGAATATTTCACGCTGGCTGAGGGCAGATAATGAAAGGCTGGGACTGGTTTGATTTCAAAGGCTTCAGGTTAAAAATAGGATGACATTTGGGAGGCTAATTCCACAGGGAAAGTGTGGGGAGAGTGGCCAGTCTCTCACACCTGCTCTAGTGAGATAGGGAGAAAAGTGCCCTCTAAAAATCTAACATTTAGCAGAGAGACCCGCCAGAGTCCACAGTGTCACACCAAACACGCACACACCCACCATCCACACATATGCAAAAGAGAAGGGGAAATGGGCCAAGAACGCAAGGTCAGCAGTGCTGCAGAGCTTAGGTCGGCATGCCTGTTAAACTCTGTGGCCTTTAATAAAACCTTGTGAACTTCTACCTCCCTTCTGTCTACTTAGGCAACCTATACTACTGTCCCAACAAAACGAAGTATTGCCTAATATGAAAAATGTGTCACTAATATGGACTCAGATTTTAATAAGAGAAAATGACATTAACCAATATCTTTTCTCACAACGGCTCAAATAACACTGCACAACAAAGTTTTTGCTTCTTGAACACTGTTGGGTGTTTCTTACAGATTTTTGGGTGTTGATCATGAATATCACATCAAAAGTTACTTATTAAATAGAGTTTCCGAGAAATCTTCAGTTTTGTCATTATGTCTTACATATATACCGTATATCTTCTAATAATAGCCTGTTTCTTTTAGTCGCCCGTTTCCATTAAACGCCGGGATTGAAAGAT
>JBBIGC010000024.1:12872275-12885834 GCA_037576955.1 Lepidarchus adonis
TAGTTCAACAGTGAATTATAAATCCTAGAACCTCCTCTAGTTTAGCTGTGATGGTCCTGGTTTTCTTTTTGGTTCTGTAGAGGAACATCTTGCATTTGCTGCTCCTCATGTATGTCTTAACTAACTAGTAACTACCTACTTGAGTAGTTTTTCGATCAGATACTTTTTTACTCTTACTCGAGTAACTTTTGGGATTGTTACTTTTACTCTTACTTAAATATTTCCATAAGTACTTTTACTTTTACTTGAGAACAGATTTTGGGTACTCTACCCACCTCTGCCTAAATCTTGGAGAAAGAGATACAATACATTTAGGCTAAAGAGAAAATGAAGCTGCACTTTTTTCCCCCATTAATTTTATTTATATAGCGCTTTATACAAATGATTCGGCCACCAAGGTTTCCAAATCCAGGTCCAAGCCCCTAATGACCAAGTTAAAAGTGAGTCTAAAAAAGTCTCCCTTGGCACCAAGACACAGACGAGGAACCCATCGTCCTCTGCTTGACATCGGATAACAATACAAATAGAGTAAACAAACAGATGAAATACCAAAAATGGTATCAAACCATTTATGTATGACATGCTGATCCATAGACTAGAACTTGAATACAAGGGGTCCTCGGCTTGCGTCGTACTCGACTTACAAAAATTGGTGGTTATGTCACCGCCTTTAAAAAACTAAAAAATGTGTTTGTGTATTTACGATCATATACAGTAGTTGAATGCAGTTGAACGGCTACTAAATGCTTTATGGTAATACGCGAGCACCACAAGATCAGCATGTGCCATGCACATTAGCCTGTGTGCTTGCAGGGAGAGGGAACAAGAATGGTGAATTTTTTATGTTCTATTCACCGTAAGTGTTGAATAAGAGTCATGTGTGTTGGTGGGTGTGATGGGGGGTTTAGTGCACTGTGCTAAGGCAACGTTAGTGTGGTTTTACCACAAGTCACTGTCTCCAATGCGTTAACTGCTGTTGAGGCATTAAAAAGCTCAATTTCTATCTGGAGCAACGTTTACTAAATGTTTTACTGTAATATGAGATGTTCATGTTGCTGGCTGTTAATAAAGCACAGTGCTGTTCGATAAAACCTCTGTAGCATCATTACATGCATGAGTTCTGACTTTGAGTTACAGTACAATCAGGGGAGTCAAATCACTCAAGGACCCCCTGTTCTTGCTTACTAGCCCAATGAAGTTTGGGAGATGGTAATAAATCAATCGACTTACCACTAGGTAAGGTAGGTAAGACTAACTCATGCTTATACACAAGGATCAGTCACAACATGAAATCGCTTTCAACAGAATAAAGTGCCCATGCTACACTGCAAACCTTTTTGTTCAGCACCCGACTGAGAAACATGATAGTGAGTTCAAATTACCCAGATCTTAATCACATCAAGCATCTGTGGGATGTGCAAGTCAAAAGATTACCATCCACAGAGGCCCAACCTTGCAATTTTCAGACCTAAAATTGGCTGTTAACATGTTGGTGCCAGTAACACAAAACACCTCCAGATGTATTGTAGAATCAATACTTCCAGGAGGCAGATGTTTTGGAATCAGGGGGACCTACACAATATTGGGTAGGTGGTTTAAATTGTAATGAATATGAATCAAACCGTCCTGATGCCTATGTAGTTGACCATACAATGTGATCAGTTTGAGGATAGGTGTCTTTGTTATGTTATGTAATGTCATGTTAACTACACCTAAAGAATTGATACTATTCCAGCATTTCTTATTAAACATGTAATTTGCATATTTCTTCAAGTTCTGAGAGACCTTGCGTAATAGATGTTGATCCATATCGTGGCATAGATCCCACACAGAATATTCTATGCCAACTTTAGCTTTCAAAAGTTAAAGCAAATAATCCATTCTCTCCATCCACTCTTTATATCTAGAGAGAAAAATTAACAGAAGAGTGTTATCTAGAATAATTCCCAGAAAGTTTATGATAGAAATTCAGTTTTATGAATAACTGTTTTAAATGAAGCGCCTGGAGTCCTGGCCAGCAGCACGTAGGAAGGGGGGTGGGTGCGCCCAGGTGTTGGCATGCTATTACAGCCACCAGCAATTACCTAAAATATCCATCAACATCAGTGCATGCTTATGGTCCTGCAAGAAAGCAATAACCAAAGCAACTGGAAACATCAGACTTATGATGCATCATATCGTCATGTTACAGATTTTGTTCAATCTGTGTTTAGGGATGATATTTTACGAGAGTTATTAAAACATATGGGTACAGATTTGTTCAAGTTTTAATGATTGAAGCGCTTCTGTGTGTTAATGTAGTGATTGAAAAATGTACACAATGTGCATATTTTATGACATACAGGAAATGAAGTTCATTTATTAATCAGCCAAAACTTTCCATAAATTCAAATGTCATTGTTAATCTATTGATTAAATATAATTTTGCTATTATAATGTAATGTAATTCTTAATTAAACATAACATACACAAGTAAAAATAGCAGTGATCAAAATAGCTCCCAAGTTTTTAAATGAATCCAAATGACACAATATTTTCATCTTTATAACTTCTAGCTTTTGGGCATCATTGACTGAGGAATAATGATGGACATATTCAGGCAGCCACAGACATCTCTAACTGCCACTTCCTCCACCAACAAAAGAAGACACTTAAATAAAACATCAGAAAAAGGGACTGATTACCATGAGAATAAAGCTGTCTAAATGATCCACCTAAGAGGGTGGAAAGGTGTTGCTGGGGAATGTGTAATTCAGATGTACAGTATTCAGATCAGCTGGAGGATGCACTCAGAGCTCAATGGAATAACTACCAGCAAGATATAATTAAACTAAACTGTAGGTAATGTAAGCTAAACTGTATTTGCTCATTTTTAATACCATGTCTGTAGTGTGAAATCTGATTACAATCGAGCTATAGATGCCATGTTTTGCTCTGATTCTGGAATGCACTAGCTTTTCTGCATTATTTAAGTTATTATTAATCTTGTTTTAATTTATGCTAGAAGTAAACTATAATTTTATTCTTTTATAATGAACTTCTGATTCTGAGACGCGTTTCTGCTAAAATGTACAATATCAGAGGTTTACATACAGTATACATACAACTAATCTTGCATGAAAAGCTATTGTTTTCTTGTGCAACAGTATGGCCAAACATTCACTTAGCCTAGACAGTGTGTTCTATGGTAAATTCTTATGCTATGCAAAATTTTAGGGTGTTGCATCATATCTGTCTTGCTTCAGATTGTGTTGAATCTGTGCTTGGGAATATTTTATGAGAGAAATTAAACCACATGGGTGCAGATGCTGTCCATAAAAGATCAATGATTGTCGTGCTTCTGTTTGTTAATGTAATGGTAAATTGGGGTATAATGGTGTGAAGACTTCCTTATTGTAAAATGCCTGTCCCATTTTTAGAGAGCTCTTATTGTGTTAGGGTTAGATCCCATTGTAAAGTCTTTGCTACATGATAAAATGGTGGATGCAGCTGGAGCAAGTCGTGAGATATTGCACTGCCAAATTGCCTATAGATTTTCATTACCGGTAAGTTCCATTAGCCTCATAGCTCCTGCTCTAAACTAAACAAGGAAACTTTAGAAGCCAAATCTACTGCATTTGGTGTAAAAGAGAAATGGTGTAATTTTCTTTTTAACTGCTTATTTAAAACACACTGCAAAGCCTTCTTTCATTCAGATGACAACTCTGCTCAGGGTTCTTTGATCTTTGCTAGCATTACTGACATCCTCTGGAATTTTGTTGCACTCAGGGACACAGGGAGATAAGCTGACACTTGGTACCACACTAATTAGGATGGTCTTGGTGAATCTTATAAAACAAAAGTTCTTAAAGCTTAGGCTAGAAAAATGGACTTAAGGAAAATGTATTGAAATGCTAATTCAAAGCTTGCAATGCAAAAATGAGAAGGTAACAGTAACGTTTAAATTGCGCGCACACACACACAGCCCCACACACACAACCACAGAGTTGGGCAATACATTGGTAACGATAATTATCTCTATGTAACAAATTGAATTCAATTCCATTCAGTTTTATTTCTACGGTGCTTTTTACAACAGATATAGTCACAAAGCAGCTTTACAAGATCCGAGTCCGAGCCCCTAATGAGCCAAGGCGACGGAGACGAGAAATACTCCCTGAACTGAGGATGAAACCTTGGGAGGAACCAAAGCTCAGTAGGGGAACCTCCTCCTCTGGTTGACATTGGATAATAGTTAGAGAACAGTCAAAAGATGAGTGTCATAGAGAGTAATGGTTAATGAGTTCCATGGCTAGAGGTGTAGGTAGCAGAAGAACATGTGGCCATGGTCAATGGAGGCCAAACTAGATCAAGATGCATGGGCTGGAGCCGACAGCATGGGCTGTCTAAATTCAAAAGAAGACACGTTTGATAGAACATTGTTAAAACTAATAGGACATTGCCCCTGGGATCAGAAGGTCGCAGGTTCAGGTCACAATGCAGGCACCACTGAGGAACCCTTGAGCAAGGTACCGTCCCCGCTTCACTGCTCCCTGGGTGCCTCTGTTGACTGCAGCCCACTGCTCCACGTGTGCACATATGATGGGTTAAATGCAGAGAATAAATTTCCCACTTGTGGGACTATAAGGGATAATAAAGAATTTTTTTTTTAAAATAAAAAATAAAAAGAGTTAGAGGAATTCAGTAGTGTGGAGTTATTTTACTGTTTACAGTCAGAAGCAGAATAGCACCACACTGCACAGTGTCTAAAGCACGTTCCCACAAAGAGACAGTTAACACGACCAATCTCTTCACCATCTGAAGCAATGTCGTACGTCCCAGACTGTAAACATTTCTCTCAGATGGAGCTTCAGCAGCTTCAAAGTGTGACTTATATGAGCCTCACTGTCCGCTTCACCGAGCAAGACTGAAATCTGAACACCACATGTAGTGTGTTCTCCTGCAGAACCTGTGGTGTGTTCTCCTGCAGAACTGGAAAGCTTTTGACTGAACAAAAAGGTCTTTTTAACGTTTCTTTATTTTTTATTGCACGTTTAGAACTGACCAAAGAATTTAATTATCCGTTTTGTTTGTGTTCTACAGTACAGCATTCTCTGACAGAAAAAAACAACTTTACACCAGAATTAAACTTATGATACTTTCACACCTCACTTAGGAGAAAAAATTGACCTTTAAACTTAACAGAATTATCGGTTGTATTTATATTGTGATATATATGTATCGACTGATATGAAAAAAAAAAAAATCTGGTGCCAGAAGGGCTGCTCTGGGTGCTGCTTTATTGGCTTTTTCAGACACAACCATCTCTAAGCTTTGCAGAGAATGCTGTGTGGATGAAAATGCCTAGTAGATGTCAGAGAAGAGAAAGCAGACTGGTTCAAGATGGTTGAAAAGCAAGATTAGCTCAAATAACTAATCATTACAACCAAGTGATGCAGAACACTATTGCTGAACACAACACGTCAAACGAAGAAGGCCATGCCATGTGGCACTCCGGTCAGCTAATAACAGGAAAATGAGGCTTCGATTTGCTCAAGCTCACCAAAACTGGACAATACGATATTGGAATAACATGGTCTGTGCCAAAGAGTCTTGATTTCAGAGGGTAGAGTCAGAATTTGGTATAAACGACATGAAAGCACGGATCCATCCTGAATTGTGGTGGTGTAATAGTGTGGGGACACATCCTTGGCATACATTGGACCCCTTCGTACCAACTAAGTATGGTTTAAATGCCACAGCCTACCGGAGAACTGCTGACAATCTCTTTATGACCACAGAGTGCTTGTTCTCTGATGGCTTCTTCCATCATCTCAAACTGGTTTCTTGAACATAAATGAGTTTACAATACTCCAGTGGCCTCTACAGTTAGTAAATCGCAATCCAATAAAGCACCTTTGGGGTGTGGTGAAAAAGGAGATTTGCATTATGGGTGAGCATTCGACAAATATGCAACTGCATGATGCCATCATGTCAATATTGCTGAAATCTCTGGGAAATATTTCCTTGTTGAATTAAAGTGTATGTAATAAAGTGGCTGGTGAGTGAGGGAGTATGTGTTATTTTCCCTCTCAGGAACTGTTATGATAGAGTTGAAACAGGCTATGCAGCAGCTCAGTGCATTGGTGGTAGAGTTCGATATTCGGATACTAGGAAAGCTTTAATCTATTGTAGCTTTAGGCTGAGCTCACACCAAAGGATTTTAGCCAGGAGTTTCAAAACCCAGACACATTGCCAAGATTGTAAGGAAATCTCTTGTCTTTAAATCACACAGTCATCGTCATTGATATTCATTTAAACTCTGGTGATCCTAAGTCTGAATGCTTGTAAGAAAAATATTTGGTTTGATTTTATCTCTAGACTTAATCATGGCTGCTGTAGTGTGTTCTTCATTCTTCTTTTTTCCATATGAAACTGAGCCAATGAGCCTCAACACTAACAATTGCAAATTCCCCATTATTTAAAGTAAAATCTGAATCTGAATATTCTGTGCACTTTTCAGTCTTATTTTAATTCTGTCTCGACTTTTGTTTAGTGTGTTGCAGGCATCAAATTTGTGAACATTTACAAAATACAATTAAGTCATAAAACTATTGAAAGTATTTCTTTATACTTTTACCAGTTAAAAGGTTAATAGGAACATAAACACATTTTTACATTTATTGAATTTTGTAAAATATCTTCAAATACTTTTTGAAAGAGAGCAAGAGCAAGAGCGAGAGAGGTAACTCATCCACGTACATTGCTGGACATCAGAAAGTGTTGGCTTCTAAGAATGATTGCTGTTTGGGTGGACTCTAGTCATCCACCCAAGCTTTAGGTCTATTGTGAACGCCAGATACACTTCGCCATCCTCCATACTGGTAATGATGCGCAAACGTCTGTTCTTGCAATAAAAGCACATACCTCCACAATCTGAATTTAATGGGTTTGATGGGAATTTTTTTTTTGCCAATTCTTAAACTGTATACTGTATGATGTATAGTGCTAGAATATAAAAAAGCGATGAACCCTGTTGTTATGTGCCAAGTTCAATGGTATTTGTTAAGTTTTACACTTTAGACCACCTCCCCAACTTCCAAATGCTCTGTTGATTGAGGTAAGCAGATGAAGAGGGAATCTGAGAGTTTGTGAAATCAGTCATGTGAAAGCTTGTCCTCAAATGCATACAGTCGTGTAACCGCGGTTGATCCAGGAGCTGTTGGATAGTGGGGGTGTTGAAGTTTGTGTAGGAGGAAAGAGCGAAGGGTAAAAAGGAGAGCAAGAAGGCAGGAGGATGAGAATTATGAGACCGACAGACGTTGTGCTTATGGTGCATCTCCGCTGCCAAGAAAGCAGTGCTATGAAGCGAAATTAGCATGCGTTTGTGTGTCAGTGGACCAATTTTATCAATAAACATCTCATTGGGCTAGTTTAGTGGACCTCTGACAGGGCCAGAAAATGTAGAAGACTCCCATGAATAAAGCAGGAAGCGGATCTCACAGAGTAGAGCATTGTTTATTTAACTGCTGGGTAATCATGAAAGCCATAATCAGAATTTAGCTGGAAAGCCAATTAATAAAGGGAAAAAGCAAGTTGGGTGAGGCATTTCAATTCAAAGGCTTAAAAGTGCAATTACATAAAATTATATGGCTGAACAGTAAAATCAGTAGCAGTATTATTTGCATGAACAAAAGAAGCTGATTGAAGCTCTTGGTTTGTTTAAACGCTCAGCTAGAGTGAAATTAAAGCCATGTATTAAAAATGAAACAAATACATTAATAAATGCACAGGTGACTGTAGTTGGCATCTAGGAATCCTTCAGTATCACAGAACATATGGTTTGGCAATAAACTGATGAAATCTCAAGCAAGATGAATAAAAATCTGAAAAAAAATTGTGCAGACACTCACCTCTGCACTCCGCTATTGTCCCTAATCGGTAAAATGCCTCCCCACAGAGAAGCATGTCTTGTTAAAGCAGACCCTGCTGGAGACACCTCTCCCAGGAGGAAGGCTCTTTTGAACAGAACATGTCAGCTTGGAGACAAAGAGTCCAGTCAATTAGAGACCAAAGTACACATCAGACGAGGCAGCGTCGCCCAGGGGCATGAGTGTGTAACCAGGGCTGTGTGTGTATGCGCGCGCGCGCACGCACACACACACACACACACACAATGTCACATCAAACGGCACTCTTAGTCCTGCATATGGGTTCAAAACACCATGGCACTCAAGTGCAGGAGTACTAATGGAAGACACTAAGAGGGCACCATTGGTCTTAAACCACCCACTTAAGCTGAGAATGACACACAACAAAGTTCCCAAATTCAAAGTGGACCACACTGCTGCAGCTGGCATCAAAAGAAAAGATGCCAAAGCTCAAAGAAGCAGCAAGGTTTAAAAAAAAAAACTGGCCCACTTACAGTCCTCAGTTTTGGTTGAACCTGATTGCAAGACGGAAAAAACGAATTTTGCACATCTAGAGGTTCCAGATAATTGGTTTGGGAACATCTTCCATAGAAGACCCCTTTTGGTACACTCAAGAAATGTTCAATGGATGTTTCCCTTGAGTGATTTTGTGAAGGTGCATGAAAACCCTTTAGTCCACATAAAGTATCAGGGTGATCCTTCGTCCTGCATAGTTTAATTCTAACATATCTAGCACACTTGATCCAGGTAACGGAGGCTTTCAGAGGCATCTCAATATTAGACCCTGGTGTGTGAGCTGAGCTCTCCAGTGTGGTAGATCTCCAGGACCATGGCCCTGGTTTACATTAATTCAACAAGAAGAGGGAAGGGAAATGAGGTAGTGAGCAGAGTGCGAAGTGAAAAGGGTTAAAGAAAGGAGAAGTCCAATGAGAACGTTACAGTTAATAATGGTAAGCTCATGATGAGAAAGGAGACGAAAGCAAAGCATGTATCAACAAAGAACTTGGTTGAGATTGATAACAGAGGTACATCAACGCCCAGGACACAAGGGCAGCTGGAGGGCCAGGCGTCCACTGTGAACAATTTATGCCTTTAGTCATCAAACCAGAGACCACAAGGCAGCCAGCTGGCACAACCATTTCTGCAGGCGCACACTTTCCTTAATTAGAAAGAGTACACTCAAGGTGAAAAATATAACTTTAATGATTACATACTGTTTGTTTATTCAGAGCCCAGCATTATTTGTGTCAACAGAGTGAGTGAAAGCCTGATTCGCATCTAAATGTACGTTTCAGTTAATCAACCATAGGAAATGCGGCGAAGCACAGCGGCCGATCAGGCAACGCATACCAACAATTTTCTTCCTTTCTGGGATGCGTGTACATGCACAATCAAAACTCCCAACCACCCACATGCAAACAAAACTGATAGGTGTCCATTTATCAGCGCATCATACACTAAGACTAGTTGGCATGCACATCATTCAGGGCTGAAGGAGGAGTTGCTTTTTAAAATCTAACACTATACTCTGCACTACACAACAGAGGATGCTGATTAAACTACAGTCTATTATTGAGGAATCTGATCACCCACTGTACAGTGTTGTGTTACAGCAGAGGAGCATTTTTAGCAATAGACTGACAATCTGAAATGCTCCACTCAACACCACAGAAAATCCTTCCTCCTCATAGCCATCACACTCTTTAACTTCTCCCACTATCACTCATCCACACAATAACTCCCTCCATCAGACTCTAACTCCTCCCACCGTCACTCATCTACACAATAACTCCCTCCATCAGACTCTAACTCCTCCCACCGTCACTCATCTACACAATAACTCCATCAGACTCTAACTCTCTCAACACAGAACATATTACAATATTACATGCTGCTCATCACTAACCGCAATGTGAAATATATAATGTGCAATACACTCACGACGCAGGAAAACTCACTGTGTTGCACTACAGTATTGCCTATGGATGATTAACTCAAATATACCTTTAGATGCTTTTTATAGGATAACTCTACTGTGAATACAATGCATTTTAATATCAATAGGGGCACATTACAATACAATTTCTATTTGATTTAAAAGCTGAGTGGCAACTCCTTAATGTGAAAGCACCAATGACAGAAAAGAAAATGGGCTATGAAATATTGGTTATAATGGTTAAAATATCTTTATTTTTATTAAACAAGATTTTACAGAAATGAAGAAAAAGACCATAAATAACTAATTTCAGTAACTAAACTTAATTAATCTTTTTCTGATTGAGAATCTAAGAAAGTCTCTTAGGATCAAAACAGACCTGGAATTTTATTGCAATATTGGACAGAAAAAAAATCATAAAAAATCTTTAAACAAAAAAAAAGAATGGATTTAAAACAAACATTGTCTAATCACAAATAAAATATAGTGGTGGGATAGTGAGATACTAAAGTAATTATATTTTAAAAAATAAAATTAATACATTAAAAATCTATTATGAATATAAACAGCTATTAGGTATGCTCTGGTCTTCTGGATGACTTCTGGGACTTGTTCATCTCATTATAAAGCACCACCAGTGAAAACAATTCTTGGGCTGAGGTCGATTCCTGTTCTTGTCTGAGAAATAATCCGCTCCCAATTTATTCCACAGAGGTTGAGATAAGAGTTATGGTGCGCACTTAAAGCTTTTGCAGGGCTTTATGTATAAACTAATTAGAGGCGGCATTGGCAGGCACGTGACTGAGCAGCCCAAACAGTCCCATTTCCTCAGGGTCGATCTATTCTATTCTCCACTGCTGTTCCATTTCACCTCTTACAGATGAAGAAAGGGAGGAGGAAAAAAAAACCTTAAAAGAAAAGTTAAAAGAAAACACCCCTCATTTCACATAATTGTTATTTCTGCAGCTTGGCTTGTGCAGCTATTCTTGCTTTCATTAGCTTTCGACTGGGTAATAAAAGGCAAGAGTTTTCTCAGGCGTCTTTGGCTATTGGGGTCTGAAGTGGTCTTACAGAAACCATATTTTGGATCAAGAACATCTGGGGAAGTGCTGGTCTTGTGGCCAAAGGCCCATATAGCTTTTTGGAATCAGTCATGAGATTGATTTAAGTGGTTAAAACGGCAGTGGAAGTCCGAAAGACTACTTTAAAAAAAAGAAAAAAGAAAAAAAAAAAGTCATCAGTCTGAGCCCTTCAATCTGTTAAACTAAGCTGGGTGTGGGTGATAACCGGAAGATTATGTTACAGAGGAGCCGAAAAGCACAGAGCTCAGCGTGGGTGCACACACACTGCAACAAGCTGCTTTGGCTCAGCCTGTGGCACGAAGCCAACAACCAACCAGATGCACGAGGACTCATTTATCAGCACTAACACATCTGTCTGCTTGCAGTTTGAGAAAACTGTCACAGTGTGACACTTGAGTGACAACTCACTGAGTATGTGCTGTTGACTGGTCAGTGTGAAGCAGCTGAATTCACTTCAGTGAATGACTTCAGAAATTCTTGCACGCACACACTTTCATGGGACAACTCTGAAGATATGACGATTTGATAGTGTACAACTTGTATAAAAGTGTAAATCTGAACACTGGTCATCCCAGAAGGAAGCATTGTCTAAAGACAAGAAAGCTGGCAAACAGTTTGCCAAAAACAAGCAGACTAACAACATGGATTACTGAAACCGTGTCTTGTGGTCTTATGAGACTAAGATAAACGTATTAGGTTCAGATGGTGTCAAGAGTGTGTGGTGGGAACCAGGTGAGGAGTTCAAAGACATGCGTGTCTTGCCTACAGTCAAGCATGGTGGCGGGGGGAGTGTCATGGTTTGGGGCTGCATGAGTGCTGCCGGCACAGGGGAGCTATAGTTTATTGAGGGAACCATAAATGCAAACATGTGCTGTGACACTAAAGCGGAGCATGATCCCCTCCCTTCAGAAACTGGGCTGCAGGGCAGTATTCCAATATGATAACGACCCCAAACACACCTCCAAGACAAACACTGCCTTGCTAAAGAAACAGGGTAAGGTAAACCCTCTTGAGCATCTGTGTGGTCTTTAACATCCAACAGCTCTGTGATATCATCCTGGAGGAGTGGAAAGGGAAGATTCAACCTGTGAAGCTCTAGTGAACTTTGGGCACAATTTGGACATTTTCACTGAGAGATGTGCTCACTTTGGTTGCCAGTGGTTTAGACATTAATTTACACTGTTATACACTGACTAATTTAAATTGTATCAGTGTTATATCTTCAGTGTTGTTCCATGAAAAGTAATAATAAAATTTACAAAATTGTGAGTGGTGTACTATATTTTACACACACCCCCAACCCACACCCCCGCCCCCACCCACACCCAGAGTTGAAACCAGAAGTTTACATACACTGCATAAAAAGACAACTTTTCTTCTCACTTTCTGATGGTGTACTTCCTACACACTTTGCTGCACAATACATTTAGATTTTTTTGTCATTTATATTGTGTTTTTATTTGTTTGCATTTATTCTAATAACTTCCTTTGCTGCTGAGATACCTGGGAACAAACAATGTGCACAATTGCCCATTTTTTTGCACAGTACTGTGTGTATATATAAAACATTTGGTAAATAATCAAAGAATCCTTCACTCCATTGATAATTTTGACATTTTTCTTCATTCACATAAATGTCATTTTTGATATCCATTTGGTGCGGGTTTATTCCCTTACAGTTGTGCACACTAACAATATACCCCTGTCTCTTCAACCGCTCAAGTCTTTTGTGAACACTGCTGTTAATGATCAGTGATAGGCATGTATATATACTATTAAAAAAGGGTGGGCTGAGTAAAAAAAATCATGGCTTATGCTATGCCCAACCCCATATTCAAAAGACATTTTTTTCTTGCTCATAAATCACATAAGAGAATTTTTGGTATTATTGTGTCATTAAAAATGTAAGACTAATTCAGAATTTAGAATATACCTACAAGCATACACCATCGCTTTTAGACCAGACTAATATTGTGATAATCTGACTTAAGCCCAAAACTATACAGCAATGAGACCAACATCCATATTTTTTTTTTTAAAAGTGATTTATTTTCATTATATTCAGTACTGTGCAAAATTCATAAGCACATTTTTAAAACTCAAGCAAACCTACAGGAGTGTGTTTCTTCTAGGAAAAAGACCGGTTTACACTAGAATACATGCAAACACGCACAAATGTAGGCTGTAAAAAGTAGTTGATCTTTTGTGAGCTGGTTAGAAGAATGGCTGGTTGCAAAATTCTCCTATTTAAATAGAAATCACACACGTAACTAAATAGCTTGTAAACATAACTTTCACAGGTACCAAAGACAACACATGTATAGTAGTGCACTTTTTAGAAGTGTGAACTGCTACTAACCAAAATTTAATTAAAAGTAGTAAAATGAAAATTAGTCATTATTTTAAAAAGCACCCATGAAGTACAAAATGGATAAAATATTTCACTGGTATTTTGGTTTGGAAACAACATTTAATAAAGGCTGTTAGTACAGAGTGTGGCACATTCAAATGATGAATACTCTAGGCAATTTTAGAAATAATGAATAGATAAATACAGTCACAGTCAGATTATTGTTCTGAAATAATACACTAATTTCACTTAAAAAACTAATGACATTACACATTATATAT
>JBBIGC010000024.1:12900800-12916805 GCA_037576955.1 Lepidarchus adonis
GTGGTGAGCCCATGGGAAGGGGGACCCACGTTGCCTCTTCGGGCTATGCCCGGCCGGGCCCCATGGGTAAAGGCCCACCCACCAGGCGCTCGCCATCGAGCCCCACCTCCAGGGTTTTAGAATAAAGAGTTTTACTAAGCTCAAACTACTCTAAAAGTCTTCTGATTAAAATATTGTGCAATCATATTAAAAGCTCAAAAAACATCAACAAAGGGCAATCGACCATGAAAACTTTTCCCCTTTAAGTGTTTAACAATCAAGTTTAACAGGAACACTGTAGGGTCCTCTACTCCTCTCCGTGATCTATAGACAAACTGCATGGGATCAAGCACATGTTCAGTTTGCCTCAAAATCCTTCAAAATCCTTCAAAAGACTTCACCAGTCTTTCAAATACTTTCAATACAAAAGATGCCAGAGGTAACAGTCTGACATTGTTCAGACTTTTTACATTACTGGATTTAGGGAGAGGCACTAAGACAGCATCTTTCCATATGTTAGATATGTGCTGTGCCTGCAGGGACTTCATTAAAAAAAAATAAAGTGAAAAACTGGGCTCAGAACCTGGACACAAGATTTGAGTGAGTGACCACAAATATGATCAGGTCTATACACCTTGTATACTCTTATAGAATGGAAGGCCTTTGCCTCATCCTTTGATCAATATTAAAATGCTGACCTTTTTTAGGTTACTTGGAGGTTTCTGAATCTCATTACTAAAATCAAAGGTATTAAAATGATTATAAAAGCCATTCTAAGAATTGTCTAACTAAGGGTCTGAATGAAAGCTGTCCAGGGTGACACAGTTACAATTCAATGAATCCTAGATGCCTACTATTCTTTTCATGCTGGTTCAGGCTGAGCCAAATTTATTTGCAGCAAATTACTTTGCAGGTCTGATTTATATCTCTGTTTGACTTTTAAAATGTCTATTTTCAGGTCCTTAGTAGCCAAATGGAGGTTGGATAATGTCCCATGTCTAACTCTCTTAAAGGGATTAATCATGTCCCTACAAAATGCAGCATAAGAACAAATGTCATCAGTAAAACTGTCCAAGTCATCTCCTCTAAGTTCCATTAAACATGTCCCAATCCATGCAGTCATAGGCAGAGTACAGATTCCTTTGTCCAGTCCTTTATATCCTTCACATGTACTTTCTGACTTTTTAAAGCTGTTTTGTAGCTAGGCATAAAGTGCATACAGTTAAGATAAGATAATCCTTTATATTCCCACAAGTGGGAAATTTGAAATTATGATCTGCAGATCCAAGTGGAGGTAATGGGACTGCTGCATAGGTGCCCTTTACTGTTCCATAACAGAGATCAAGCATTTTGTCCCGTCTAGTGGGACATGAGACATACTGATAAAAGTTTAAAACTGTCTTTTACGAGACATGATTAAAATCACCCAGTATAAAGTTAGGTGCTTCTGGTGAAAGTGATTGTAGTTTATGCACTACATCCCGAGTAGTGCTTGAAACAGAGGCAGCTTCTGCACTTGGGTGGATGTACACTACTGTTTTAAAAAGCAGAGGAAACTCACAAGCCAGGTAAAAATGACTTATAGATACTGATAAAAGCTCAACATCTAGCATACAGAAGAATCTGTATTAAATCAAACTGTATTGTATTGAACTTAAACTTGTGTTAGGAGTTAATGTGAGTTTACAGTATATATACAATGTATAAGCTGAACCTTGTATGCAGGAGACTTCTAGCCCAGAAAGTTCTTGCAGAGCCATTTAAGGAGAGTGGGGCATCTCTCTCGTAGGGTTTATACCAAATATTCTACAATATATCATTAGCCTCATCAAAACAACTATACCTGCTGGAGAAAAACACAATACATATCTGAACTCAGCATGATGACTCTGCAGAACCCACAGAAAATCATGAGTGGTGAGAATGGTTGACAGGGTGAATAAATGAATTTTGAGGGGGTTTTTTTAATACCAAGCTTTTTCTAGCAATATAGCATTAAATTTACTTTGTCCTTCTGAGACCTGGCAATTCATATTTGTGTACTGTACTACACATTGAGTTTTGGCTTAATTCGCTCATACTATACATGCCACTTTGCTAAGTCCTGTTATGTCTTAGAGAGGACAACTATAGCTTTGAAATTATGTCACATGTGTGGGGGTGTGACCTTGCCAACCCCACCTTCCTGTCTATTCAAAATGGCTGCCATCAGCACAAGCACATTTTATGGAAGAAAGAACGGTAAGCATTTTTTAAAATTATAATTTGATTAATTCCCCCAAATAAACATCTAATAATCAGTGCAGATTACTAATTTATTAATGTGTACTGTAGTGCACCTCAGGACTCATTTTTTTCACTTTTGGTCCAGCTGGACCAAGAAGTGGACTGTTCGCACCATACATCACTTCATTGATTTGGCCATCACCAACTCATGGCTTCAGTACAGACAAGACAGTCAGGGCTTCCAACAAGCTGCAAAGGACACCTCCCAGTACCTGGAGTTCAAACTCCTTTTGGCCGAGGAACTGATAACTTTGGGACAAACATCTCAACAAGACTTGAATGATTCAAGTGATGAGTTTTCTCTGGAAATCAAGAAAAGGAAGGCACACCCAAATGAAACAAACGAAAATATGGTGCAGTCCACCCGCCTAAAATGGTTGACATTCCACGTCCTTTCAGGTGCAGAATGCCTGGGTGCAACACCAAAACTTTTGTGAGATGTGTGAAGTGTCAAATGTTGCTCTGTGTTTTCCAAAATCATGTGTTACCTCAAATATCATAAATAAATGGACTTTTGCAAAATTAGTTATTGAGTGTTCTAAGAAAGTTGTACATTGACCAATACCTATTTTCCTATGTTGTTTTTTTATGTAAATATGTTCAATATGTTTTGATTCCTGTTCTCAAAGATTTCAAGAATTCCTGTTGTCCTGTTGTGCACTGTAGTGCACATGTTGTAAAATGTTAATAAAATTAGGTAATAACAAAAATAATCTTTGCAATGTGTTTATTACCACCCCAACACTTGATTTACATTAAAAAAACAAAATCAAAATACTTTTTTTCCCTGGGTCCCTGAGGATATTTTCACTTAAACTGACTATAAAGAGACAATGAGTGACTGAAAAGGAGCGGTACCATCATGACATTAAACAATGACTTCATTAGAACAGCCATACCTTTCATTCTCATTGGCCCGTAGTGAGGGAAGTCTAAAACTTGTGTTCCGCTCTAGCTTTGTCTGACTCTTTGTTCTTTTGATGGACCCTTTCAGTCGTTTACTGAAGAAACCCTAAATGAGAAAAAAAGAGAGACAACCACTAGTTAGATGTGTCCCAGCCAGAAAGGTCTGTTGTTGTTAAATGCTGAGAGTGGCTGTATGCGTGAGCAAGAGTCTGTCTCACTCTGTATTAACAGGCAGAAGGTATTTCTAGTACAGTTAAACCTTGTTAGCTCACCTCTATTGGTCTGGGCTCTAAATTGGGCGAGCTATGGTAATGGGTGTAAATACATGGAATAAAATCTGTCCTGCAGCCTTTCATGGTGAGAGGCGGGGTTGATGAGCTAACTGGGTTTGACTGTACATTATTGGTAGTTTCCAAGAGCTGGGATGAACTACTGTTCAAAGAAACCTAAGGTGCCAAAACTTATTTGTTTATTGTTTATTTTTAAATTGTATAAAAGCAGCAGTTCCACATCAACATCAGTGCTTTTCATCAGACACAATTTTTGAAAAAATGTGGCGTCGCAGTAATGGGCGTGGCCAAAGAGCAGAGCATATCAAGGGGTTGCCCCATCTACCAGGAAATAATGAAAAATAGAATGTTGAATTTATCACATAAGGTTCTCGAGATATGAGCAAAAATTTGACACATTTTTGTGTGCTTGGTGTAACGCCACCTAGTGGGGTACATGTTCCAATTTTGTTTTTCGGAGGTCACCCGACCCTCTTGCACAAAAGCCTCACATATTAATGTCTATAACTTGTACGGTTTAGGCTGCAGTCGGAGTTTTAGGGGACCTCGTACCGTTTTTACTGATATACATGTGTTTCAGTTATAGCTTTTTTTGGGCATGTACATCGTCACGTGGGCATGACATCTACCAAGTTTGGTAATGTTTGGACCATATTCAGAGTCAATATTAGCATTAATGTTTCAAAAATGGCCAAAAGCTAAAAAAAAAGGTTTAAAAAAAACTCCGAAAAAAAATCCGAAAAGATTAAACCGTTCGGAGAGTAGTGCAGATGACTTCTACAAAGATTGGTGACGATCGGGTGAACGGCCTAGGAGGAGATGAGTTTCGTAGCAGGCGAGTCCAGAAATATATTTGTTTCTGTTATAGCGCCCCTTATAGGCCAAACAACAAACTATTTTTTGGGCATGTACATCGTCACGTGGGCATGACACCTACCTTGTTTGGAGATGTTTGGAAGTTGTTCAGAGTCAATAGTAGCATTAATGTGAAAAGTTAAAAAGTTTAAAAAAAAACTCTTAAGAACTAGCCTCTTTTTTAAATATGAAAATTGTTCGGAGCATAGGGCAGATGACTTCTACACAGATTGGTGATGATCGAGCAAACGGCCTGCGAGGAGGATCGTTTCAAAATTAGCAAAATTTACACAATTTTTGAAAAAATGTGGCATCGCAGTAATGGGCGTGGCCAAAGATCAGAGCATATCCAGGGGTTGCCCCATTTCCTAACAAATAAAGAAAAATAGAATGGTGATTGCATCACATACGGTTCTCGGGATATGAGCACAAATGTCGGCGCGTGTTCGGGCGCTCGGTGTAGCGCCACCTAGTGGGGTACATGTGCCGTTTTTGTTTTCGGAGGTCGTCTGACTCTCGTGCACAAAAGCCTGACATATTCGTGGATATAACTCTTACGGTTTAGGCTGCAGTCGGAGTTTTAGGGGAATTTGTACCCAAAAATCGGTACAAAAACGACCGTCACAGCGCCACCTAGCGGAGTACATGTTTCATTGTAGGTTCCCAGAACTCGCCCCCGCTTACCGCACCGAACCCCCCAAACCGCATTCAGATATGTCGTGCGATTTAGACGGTAGAAGCAATTTTATCGACTATAATAATAAGAATAATAATAATCGCGACAAAAACAAAACTCATCCAAGCTTCGTTTGGACTCCTAATAATAATAATAATAATAATAATAATAATAATCGCGACAAAAACAAAACTCATCCAAGCTTCACTTGGACTCCTAATAATCATCGCAACAAAAACAAAACTCATCCAAGCTTCGCTTGGACTCCTAACTAGAACGGCATGCCGTTATCAACGGAGTCCAAGCGTCGGTTACGGTCCACCCCCCGGTAGCGAACCAGTCCGGGAGCAAACTGTCCAACCCTCCAATCCACCCGGTAGCGAAATGTCTTAGGAGCAAATTGTCTCTCACTATGTCGCCCCCTATAGGCCAAACGACAAGCTCTTTTGTGTGTTTGTGTACACCTTCACATGAGTATGACACCTACCAGGTTTGGTGATGTTTGGAGTCAATTTAAGCATTAATGTGTCAAAATTGGCCACAAGTTTAAAAAGTTTAAAAAAAAAACTCTTACGAACTATCCGCTTTTTTAAATATGGAAATTGTTTGGAGAGTAGGGCAGATGAATTCTACCCAGATTGGTGACGATCGGGCAAACGGCCTGCGAGGAGGATTGTTTCGAAAATGCCAAAATTTACAAAATTTTTGAAAAAATGTGGCGTAGCAGTGATGGGCGTGGCCAAATAGCAGAGCATATCCAGGGGTTGACCCATCTACCAAGAAATAATGAAAAATAGAACGGTGAATGCATCACATATGGTTCTCGGGATATGAGCACAAATGTTTTCGTTTTTCGGGTGCTCGGTGTAGTGCCATCTAGTGGGGAACATGTGCCGTTTTTGTTTTCGGAGGTCGTCCAACCCTCGTGCACAAAAGCCTCACATATTCGTGGATATAACTCATACGGTTTAGGCTGCAGTCGGAGTTTTAGGGAAAGTGGTACCCAAAAATCGGTACAAAAACAAGCGCCACCTAGTGGAGCACATGTTTCATTGTAGGTTCCCAGAAGTCGCCCCCGCGTCCTGCTTCAGACCCCCCAGACCGCATTTAGATATCTCGTATGGTTTTGACCGCAGAGGCAATTTTATCGGCTATAATAATAATAGTAATCCTAATAAAAACAATACTCATCCAAGCTTCGCTTGGACTCCTAATAATCCTAACAAAAACAAAACTCAGCCAAGCTTCGCTTGGACTCCTAATAATCCTAACAAAAACAAAACTCAGCCAAGCTTCGCTTGGACTCCTAAAAAGTATGGCAGTAAGGCACTTGACAAAAAACCATTAAAAATGCATTACACTAAAATTTTTATAATTTTGAAACTAAACCAAAACTGACCAAAGTTTTGACCAAATGTGACAAAATCAAATATGCATTTTAATCAAAAGACAAACTAAAAGGAGATTACGTAAAATTAATACTGCTGGATGAAAATTTTGTTTCAGGAGTGAGGTTGTGTATTTTTTTTTTATATCCATACGCACAATGAAGAAATTAATACAGGGATATCACCCAAAACTTTAGTTTTCAAGGCACCTTCAAATAAAAGTACACTAAAAATTGTTAATTCAAATTATTATAGAGTTAGAAGTAAAACACAAAGTTAGCACTTGCCTTTCACAAAAGAAGCTTTGGCAAAGTTATAATTGACTACCTCTCAGAGTACCTCCCATGGTTTACATTACTTCCCCCTCTCTTCAAGGGCCCCTCGGGTATCATTCAAAATCAGGCCATCATTTAGTCTTTAATATTTGGCAACGTTTTTTTAATGAGAAAAAGTTATTTTCCAAAAGCAAAAACTCAATTTACCAAAAACTGACTCCTAGAACATTTTACTGAAAACACTTGAGCAAATAAGCCTACATAATATTCCTAATGATATACTGCACCTCTGCACTAAAGCTACAGTGGGAAATATGGGGAACTCTGTTGCCTACACTCTGAACAAGCTATTTTGTCAGTTTAAATATCCACCTGCTGTGGGTGGGTGTTCCTACTCACGATCAGTAGTGTAATCCACTGTTGTTGGTTGTACTTGTGGAGCAACCTCTTCCTCCAACTTGGTGGACATGGCTATGGTCCCATTCTGTTCTTGTTTGGCCTTACGAACAAGAGCTGCCAAAGGGTGGTCTGGGTCCATGACCTGTAGAGGCTGGAGCACAGGGAAGCAGTTTCATATAGCTACACATGCCTTTGCAATACAGTAACTGATTAATGTTTATTGGACATTAAAGCATAATTTTTCATGTACAACTTAAAGGCTCTAAACTCATAATATACACATACTAGCCAAATTATTCTGACCATGCAAATATTGTCTTTTAACAGCTGCATATGTCAAGGTCCAAGAATGCCTCAAAACTTGCTTTACTTTTTTGCACCGTTCCTACTTTGAGTGTGCTACACTTGGTCATAAAAAATGTTTATAACAAAGTTGGTTAGTCCAACTATTAAAGGTAATTTGAATTGAACTAAACTGAATAATATTACTTATAATGTAATAAACTGTACTTTGACTTTAGGTAATTATTCCAGACAAACTATAAATTCCTCAAAAAATAATAACATTAAATCCTCCTGAGCCTGTCATAACTATGCCATTTTAAGGAGACTATGATTAATTTAAAGTTGAAAAGGAAGCCTACAAGCTAAAAAAAAAAACCCCAAGAAGAACAAAAACTAACACTCAAACACAAAAGACATTACAACTACTAAAAATATAAAGTATATTTAATTTTAAATGAAGCACAGAAAATAACAGAACATCTGTTATTTTCAAAATTCGACTTGAAAAATGGCATATAGTCAAGGTTTTTTAGAAGAAACTTGCTGGATAAGTGGAGCAGTGCATAATTTCCTGACTTTCTTTAAATGTAATGTCTAAAATTAGAGAACATCGTTACCTTTATTATCTCCTCCAGACGAGAGCTCTTCTTAGTTGCAAATAGACTGGGATGAAGGTAGTTGCCATCTCCATCATCGTCATCATCATCAGAACTTCCAGAATTGGATTCTGAAGAAAATTTAATAACTTCAATAACTCACTCAATAATATTTTAATATTTGTGACCTTACACTGCAAAGAACTACAATAGTACAAGTTACGTTTTCCAAAGTAGGTGGGGAAAGATAACGTGCATTTGTTCAAGGGAACCAAACATTTGCATCCTAATCGGTCTAAACAAATGAATCTGGAGAAACTTACCCTGTGTCTGGTCCTGTTTGCTGTCAGAAGCAGATGTATATCGCCCTTCTTTCATGGCTCGAAGAATATGTTTATAGTAGGGGTTCAGGTAATGGTCGAAGCGCAGGAAATCGAACTGCGAGTTTCCAGCCTGCTTCGCCTTCAGCACAATCTCAAACTGGGCTCCTTGCTTGCATACAAAGTTGGCAGTACGCTCAATGATGGCATGGGTCTTGATGGTTGCAGGCTAAAAAGAGAATGTTGGAAGAGTTTGGAGCTGATTGAACAGATTTGTGGAAAAAAAGAAAAACAGAATTCTCACTCAATCTGAATGTATTCATTTTCAGATTTATAAAACTGAAATAAGAAAATCATTAAAAAGGTCAGATTCATGCTCCATCCCTATGTCTACTGATCAGACACCACCAAGAGAGTATTTGCATGGAACAGATTGGTGGAAAAACATGAAATTTAAATAGATTGTAAAACTACGTCTTTAAAATAAACATCAATATGCTGGCACATTTTCCCCACACAATTCATAATGCATATAAAAATTACTGCTAGTGCTACAATTGTTAATGAGCTTGAATTATAAATCTTAGTTACACAACATGACCATAACAGGCAATGCTAAAATCATATTAAGCTTCAGAAATAAAGCATGAACAAAAAACTAAAAGAACTTTTCAAAGACTGAGCTAAATAGTGTCCGGTTAAACAGGGAACAAATTATTGCTTTCAAACCCTTAGAGGCCAAGAGCAACAAATTTTTTCTCAGCAGCAACCTTGCAATTATGAAGATTAACAACCCAGCATTCTTCAAGGAGTCCTGAGGCAGAGAGGAAAAACTACATCCCAGACAGTTGTGCAGGCGGGCTATGCAGCCCACTGCAAAAATAAAGAGGGTAAAGAGAGCAGCTGCAGATTAATAATTCAGCAGAGACGTTCAAAGAACCTCACCAGCTTAAAACTAATTGGGTGTTTCAAGCTGGAGCGATTGAAGGTTTCACTGCTACACCTATCAAAATCCCATTAGGAGAGAGCTTGATAAAAATGTGCAGGTATGGATAGCTGTGAAGGCCCTCTTGTTTCAATGAGATCAACATTAGCAAATGTGAGGTAGAACAGGGGTGATCAGAACATCTAGGCTTAAGAGAAACATGTTGAGGGAGCATTAATCTTTACACAGAGGTCAGATGCACTTTAGAGCTTGTGAACCTTAGAGCTCGTGTGTCCTTCCCAAATGATGAACGTGCTGAGATGAAAGCAACTTGGCTCAGTGTCGACTGTTTAAAGATAAAAGAAGAGAGGCTCTGAGGGACTTTAGCAGCAAGGTGGAAAGGGTTAGAAATCTACCACTCTCCTTAGCCATGACCCTTAGGACACGTCGAGCACCTCTGAGGTCAGAGAATCTCAGACCTTCAGACTATGAACATCATTAACTCTTTACAATCTCACAGGCCTTTAAGAACAACATTTGGAGTTCATTTAATCCAGCTTAAATACAGAAAAGTTACAGGGTTCAAAAGGGGCACCCAAATCTGCAGGGGCATGTCCAGCACAATTTGGTGATCTCCCTGCTCAAACACACCTGATTCAGCTAACCTGTTCATTTCAACTTTTAGTGAGTGTGTTTCAGAATGGGAAGTACCAAACTGTGCTGGACAGAGTCCCTCCAGGACCATATTTGGGCACCCCTGGTGTATGCAGTCATTTATGGTGCTGCATTATTTAAATTAATTAATAAATGAAATAATAGTCATCAATTTAAGTCAAGTCAGCTGTCTAACAAAAAGTAACTGGAAGAGTAACCTACTGTTCTACACTTCCCACACCTTACTATGCAGTCAGCATGTAGCAAGAAAACGGTTAAAAATCATGATACATAAATAGATCAAAGGAAAATCTTTAATGTTACCAACAGGTTGGGGGGGAACAAATCTCCGAGGGCAATTCAGAGACTTGGAGGCAGAGGTGGGAGGTTGTGTTACTCAAATATTTAATAAAAAAATAAATTAAAAAAGTATTGTTTTATAATACAAGATATTTACTGTGCAGAATCACACACATACACACCCTAAAAAACATTGGGATAGGTTGCTATGTTTACCACTGTGTAACATGCTCTTTTTTTTAATAACAGTCTGGTATCAGAAGAGAGAAGTTATAGCTATACCTTTGTAATAGATGAAGTGTGTGGTTTAGCACATGGAATAATATGCTGCTCTAAAACCTGTACAGAGCTTTCAGCATTAGTGCCTTTTCAGATGTGCAAGCTGCCAATTCCATAGGCTCCAATGCACCCAAATAGCATCAGAGACAAAGGCTTTTGAACGGAGAACTGATAAGTTCTGATAAGACCACAGATAAGAATACAGTAATCCATGTTTTCCAAAAAAGAATATTTAAAAAATCCAATTTATCAGACCACAGCACAGTTTTCCACTTCAAATCCATTTCAAGTGAGCTCCGGCCCAGAGAAAACCGTGGCATTTCTGGACCATGTTCGCATAGGACTTCTTTGCATGATCGAGGTTCAACCTGCACTTGTGAATGGCAAACTGTTCACAGACAATGATTTCTGGATTTCCCTGGCAGAGTCATGCCTTTTTAATGCAGTGCCATGTAGGGACCTGAAGATCATTGGCATCATTTTCAGCCCTGTCCCTTATAAACAAAGTATACAAGTAAACACAGGTGGTATGTTTGCCCCCTTCTTGAATTCTTTTTTTTCCCATGTTTGTCACATTTAAATTTTTTAGATGATTAAACATATTTAAATATTAGTCAAAGACTTTATGTGAAGGATTGTAGTATTAAGGAAGAAAAGAAAATCTAATCCAAACCTATCAAATCAGGGTCAGTCTTACAGGGCCATGTAGATTTAAGTTTTTCACTTCATATTTACATTTGTTTGATGATCCGAAACAGTCAAGTATGACAAACATCAAAATCAAGAAGGGGGCAAACACTTTCACACCACTGTATATAAATTTTGCAAACCTGGTGTTGGGTGCAGTTTGCTTAAATTGGTCAGCCTGTCTAAAAACATGAAAACACATTCGCTAAAAGTATAATTCAGTTCAAAAAGAGAACATCCCCAAATAATTAATTGAATTAAAAAGTACTGTTTACTGCAGCAACAAACAGTTTGAAAACCAACGCAAAGCAAAGACAGTGATGTTCTGCACCTAAATGGCGCTGCCGCACACAGCCTCTCAAACGTTTTCAGCCCTTTGCTACATTACATCATAGTGTATAACAAGCTGGAAAAAGCTCAATTGGGACAAGCTAAAATAAATAAAAGTTTAGTGTTGGCTGGGAAAAGATGTGTTTTTCATTTTTTGATGTGAATGACTGGCAGGTGGGGGTACTGCAGTACAGTCATGTCAAACATCTGTCCACATGAAATTCTTCATTATTAAATTAGCAACAGTGAAATGCTAAAATTATTAGGCTCACTTTTCTTCAAATCCTTCAAAATCATATGCATAAACAAGGTCATCACTGAAAAATTCGACTGCGACCTGTGCTGCTTTGCTGTCTCTGATGTTGGACACGCTTTCATCACCAGTTTGTCTCTTGGCTAATGCAGCCATTGCTTTGCAAAAGCAGCGACCGGGAGCTTAAATTCTGCAGCGTAGTTCTTGCAATGCGGCAAGATATCAGTAAGTTCCAAATTTTACCAACTTAATTGTTCATGCTCCACTACTGTATAACGTTACTACCGATATAAAGCTGCAAAGATCTTCAGGGACGTGTCAAGTTAGATGCATCTAGTTCAGATCAGTAAATTCAGTAATGCTGCAGCTAATAACATGGGGCGGCTTATTTTAGATTTTTAAAACAAAAGAGCATTTTCTGCATTTTATAGAATGGGGCGGCCTATAACATGGTAGTAATACAGTAGTTGAGACCGGTGTCTTTAATGTGGGTGACGAGTTCAAATTAGGAGTATCTAACCGATCAGTTAGATACTTTATAATCTTACTGCAGCAGGTTACAAAATCATAAGCGTAAAGGGAGTTCTTATGGTGCTTTAATTCAGATCAACTAAAAGAAATAAAATAAAAATAAAAAAAACCAACAACAACAACCATTAGCAAAAACTTAGTATCAGCAAATACTAATTCCAATTCCTTTACATACCCTAAAGATTCTGTATATTTATTCAGTAAACATACTTTGATATAGCAATAAATACAGCGTTATTAATGTGTGTGACACATTATTTGGCAAGAAAAAAAAAGAAAAAAAATAGTCATTATTTCCCATTCAATAATCTACAGAAAAGTAGATTAAGTATAGAAAAAGTAAAGTATAGAAACCTCACAATGCTTCTTTTACAAAATGCAGAAAAACATGTTTCTTCTGTTCAGAAATCAGTAAAACAATTTATTTACAGTGTACTTGGTTTAAAATAAAAAAAATTGCAATTATTGCCTCCTATGCATCATATTTGCTTTAACATAAAAATGCTTTGCGATCATGTTTTAATTATGAAAAATGTATCGACTCAATGGCATTTTGTTTACTTCCCATTCTTATTCCTGATTCACTTACATAACTTATTACCCACTTAACTAACTTATTGTCCTAAAGTATGTTCTATAAAAATTTTTTTTTAAAAAGATTACACTCAGGAGTGCTAAAGCCTATAAAGTCAGAATGGGATGATAAAATACAGGCAGTGGTTAACATTCACAAATAAGTTATTTACTTAGTAGTTGGATCTTACCAATTCCACATCAGATGGGATGATCAAGCCCGGTGGGGCGACAAATGGCTCTTCACAATCCTCCTCCTGTGGTTCAGGGTCTGAAAGTTTAAAAGGTTGTGAGAGTGAGTGAGAGGACGATTAGACAAACAGGAAGTCTATAAAGCTCATTTTGCCAAGACATAAGAGAGCCTTTACTAAAGATAAAGCAGCCCTAAATTAATCCAGAGGCACTCCAAGTTTCACTTTTAGTTACTCAGGCTTCTTAAGAAGCCTCGGGTCCCATCAGCTCTGTTTATGAAAGTTACTCCCCCATCTACCTCCCTCTGACTGAGTACAAGAGGACAGGTCATCTGGAAATTAAAATTTAATGCAGCATTCACAGTAGGAGAGTGAGACACACGTGGCTGGCACATTAGTTCCAACCTTGGCAACTTTTCTCCAAGCTCATCTAGTGCCACTGTTCTTTGTTATGGGTTAATGGAGAAAATTACAGAATTACAAAGTGCCGGCAATGTGTCCTAGTCTTGGTTCCCAGAGCATCTCACTACTTGCACTTTTCCTGGTTCACCTTGATCACAACAACTCACTTCTTTTGCCATCTTGACATTAGAGACCAATACAAAGTAAGAAAGCAGTGAGAATATTAAAGATTTGCAGAAACGATTGGTAACATGAGGTGACCCAACAACAGAGCCATCTGCTGCGGGATGTTTGTGTGTTGGCTGTACAGCAACACACTCCTGCCAGCTCTTTCATCAATTATTTAAGATCGCAGAAAGCCAGTCCATTCTAGCGTTGCCAATTCTGGCAGATAACGGGAACAACTCTGTCTACAACAGCCCTGGTGCAGGTAGGAGCTGCAGGAGTTGGCAATATGGAGTCATTTGCAAATGAACAGGCCTGTCCTCAAACCTTTGCCAAGCGCCATCAGCCTTTCCCTAGGGAAGAGAGGAGTTCACTCATAACTGACCTCTCAGTAATTGGACAATAAAACACCACAAAACAGCTAGCTTTTTTCCTCTCAGCCTGGATATCACAAAAAATAAGAGCAAAGTAATATCTGGCCATGCCTATGGGACACGAGAGAGACTGTGTTTGTACTTGAACTGCTGGAAGCGGTATTGGAGGCAGTGCTTCATCATGTGTTGTAAAAATCCAATGAGTAAAAGTGAGGACAGGTGCTTATGAATAATCATGAAACAGTAAGGCTATTTCTGTTTATCTCAGACCATAGCTACCATCAATATTTATGGACTTTCTACTTAAATGGTGGGGTCCAGTAAGTGGAGGACAAGAACTATGGATTAAAAACCCCAGGCCAGGATATTTATTCTGCAAGCAAACCACGGACATGCTACAACTCTAGTTGTGGGTACCGAACCATATCAATGATTAAGAGCCTCACCATATAGTCAACGTGTTTCACATGAGCTACTGAAAACCCCAGTCAAAGTCTATGCTTTCAAAATGGCACTTTATCTGAGTAAAAGGGAAAAGAATTCGCTACAAAGCTTTCTGAAGCATGTGCTGGGAAAGTTTAGTTGTTTTCATAGGCTTGCTCCGGTACATATGGCAGGGATTGGCAGCTCAGGTGCTGGAGGACCAGTGTTCAGCACGGTTTCGAATTTTCCCTCCTTAAATAACAGAACTTAACCTGGCCATCAACAGGTGAGTAGAATCAGGTGTGCTTGAGCTAGGAAATCACCGAACTGTGCTGGATACTGTCCCTCCAGGACCGGAGTTGCCTAGGACTGACCTATGGAATACTTTTTCCACTTGTGTGAGATACTTCACCACAGACCTGTGTAAAGAGAGTGTATAAGTGTGTAAACTGTGTTTGCATTTACCCACCATTGTCTTTGCTGGCATCCTCCTCTTCGGTGGGCTGGGAGGGATCGTAGTAGTCAGCGCTGTAACGGAAAGCCACTGCGTTGTAAGTACCTTCATCAGCCAAAGCTTCACTTAAACGCTTATATTCCTCCTCTGAAATTGGTAGAAGATAGACAAAAATAAGCATGAAACCTTACATTGGACTAAAATGTCAAAGTAAGTGGCAAAAACCTTAATTTAAAAGCAATCAGCATGTATCTATCTACATACATGTTTATACAGTGGCTTGCAAAAGTATTCAGCCCCCTTGAACTTTTCCACATTTTGTCACATTACAGCCACAAACATGAATCTATATTATTGGAATTCCACGTGAAAGATCAATACAAAGTGGTGTACACTTGAAGTCGGACAAAAATC
This sequence comes from Lepidarchus adonis, assembly GCA_037576955.1. Classification (NCBI taxonomy): domain Eukaryota; kingdom Metazoa; phylum Chordata; class Actinopteri; order Characiformes; family Lepidarchidae; genus Lepidarchus; species Lepidarchus adonis. The sequence continues at coordinate 12,916,011 of JBBIGC010000024.1, forward strand.
ATACGTGATTCCAAACATTTTTTACAAATAAATAACTGAAAAGTGGGGTGTGCGTAATTATTTAGCCCTCTGAGTCAATACTTTGTAGAACCACCTTTTGCTGCAATTACAGCTGCCAGTCTTTTATGGTATGTCTCCACCAGCTTTGCACATGTAGAGACTGAAATTCTTGCCCATTCTTCGTTGCAAAACAGCTCCAGCTCAGTCAGATTAGATGGACAGCATTTGTGAACAGCAGTTTTCAGATCCTGCCATAGATTCTCGATTGGATTTAGATCTGGACTTTGACTGGGCCATTCTAACACATGGAAATGTTTTGTTTTAAACCATTTTTTTGTTGCCCTGGCTTTAAGTTCCATTTTGGTCTAATGTGACCAGAGCACCTTCTTCCAAATGTTTACTGTGTCCCCCACATGGCTTGTGGCAAAATGCAAACGGGACGTCTTATGCTTTTCTTTTAACAATGGCTTTCTTCTTGCCACTCTTCCATAAAAGCCAACTTTGTGCAGCGCATGTCTATTAGTTGTCCTATGGACAGATTCCCCCATACAGAGGTGGGACAAAGTCATTGTTTGGCAAGTCACAAGTAAGTCTCAATTCATTGCCCTCAAGTCCTGAGTCAAGTCCCGAGTCAAGACAGGAAAGTCCCGAGTCAAGTCCCAAGTCAAAGGCCAACAAGTCTCAAGTCAAGTCCAAAGTCTTTTTAACAGAAAAATACAATGTATACAGATTATGTATGGTTGTAAGATCTGTATTTATTAAACAAACCTATTTTAATGAAAGAACATTGCTCAG
>JBBIGC010000024.1:12945656-12959405 GCA_037576955.1 Lepidarchus adonis
CACACACACACACACACACACACACACACACACACACACACACACACACACACACACACACACACACAAATTAAGGACTATTAAAAATTCTGTCCAGACATTAATGGTACATGACAACATTTACTTTCAACCTAACAAATAGTCAATCAGCCAAAATTAATGATGAAAATTCCAGAATTAACCTAAATAGTTAAAAAAATTTCTACAAAAACACCAAAAGTTCTAAAAGTGTTTGCAAGATCAGTCTCAGAGCTGCAGATCTAAATTAAAGTAACACCAAACTGGCCTTTGCTGACTAATTACATCATGTGCAAGTGGAATATTGTGTAAATGACATTTTTCAACAAACTATTCTATACTAATTAGAATTACACAGCAAAAAATGACCATATGCTTTAACTTTGTAACTGTGTTAGTAGTGCCTATATGATTTTTAAATGCACACAGGCAACACTGCTAATGTGATCATAAACTTCCATTTTTTTCCCATGTAGGAAATTGGCTACATTTTCACTTGATAATGACATACAAACATATTACATCTTCCTAATTCAGGGTTTAGTCAGTCCAGGAGGGACGGTGTCCAAAACAGCTAAGCAGCTCCACTCTGCAAACACACTCACTACACCTGGCAATTAACAGGGAAGTTGAACCAGGTGTGTTTGATCACCAAACTGTGCTGGACACCTGCTCTCCAGAATCTGAGGTGGAGACCCCTGACCTAAGAATCATACATAACATCCAGTACTAAAACTAATGCTCCATGGTGTGAAGAGTATCTCTTTTTATTGCCAAATGCAATGCAGTTCATCAGTTTAACCTTGCAGCGCAACAGAAGCTGGAGCAGCTCCTCTGAGCAGAACTCAGTCTCATCGTCAATCTTTAGCTTCTTCTGTAAACACAGACACACAACAGAAATTCCCATTACTACATGCAACTAAACACTAACAAACAATTGCATATGCAGTCAAAATTAAATGATGACATGAAACCCACCTGGTGTAGAAACAGACCAATAATCTGATAAATCAACTTGCATGTGTGTATATAATGGGTCCATTTAAAATCTTGTTCTATATTTTATGAAAAATCTCAGTTGTGTGACTGAGTTTTATATCAGTGGGTCATGTAGTGTGTAAAGTGCAAGCTCAACTGCAGATTAAGGGCTGAATTACACTTCTGGATCGGCATATGTATTTTTATGTGATGCATAGCTGCTCAGATTCACACAATACAATACCTCCACAAGGCCTTCCCTATATCCCTGCATAAATATGTTTATATGAATCTTTGCACATATGAGCAAGCCTTAAAAAATGATTGTTAAAATAAAGGCCAAATAAAAAAGCCCTCAAACATTTTGCAGAAAACAATCAGTATGAGTATCAATCATAAACGTTTATGATCAGCACAACCCTAAAGAAATTGTGCATGCACTACCTCGCCTATGACAAGCCAGTCCTTGAGTTCAACTGCATCTGGCATCTCTGTAGAACATTCCGGGAACCAAGACACCTCTTCAAAAGCACTAGGCTATGGGAGTGAGGGAAAGTGTGAAATTAAAAGAAAAACAAAAAAATCACTCTGGTATTGCTACAAAGAATTGCAGTACCTCGGGTTCATCCTGCCAATCCACATTGAGTTCACCCTGAAAGCCCTGCAGAGTCAGTCCAAGACCTCGTCTCCCTCGCTGGGTAGAGGCTTCCACAATCTCCTTCCGGCCCTGGCCAAACTTACCCAAACCCTCACCCACTTTGAAACCCATTTTGGCCTATGAACAAGAGAAAATAACATTAAAATGTGTCTACAACATATACACGGTATATAAGGTGTACTACATAACTGTGCATGGACTCTGACTGAATGCTTGTGCACATTACCATGAGTTTCTGAGAGACACTGTTGTACATGGAGAATTTGGAGGAACTTTGAGAGTCCTCATTGCTCTGGGCATTTTGGGATCCGGCTGGTTTTGAGAAGCTGGGTCTATGATCTTCAGCATCACTGAGAGATTCACTCTGACTGGAATCTGGAAAAAAATATTTTTCTAATGAAGTACAAAATACCAACCCATTATCAATCAAATTCTGTACAGATTACATTGGGTCAACATTTTTCTGCTTAGTCTGATGGAAAAACATGTCAAATATACAGTAAAATATAAAGAAGGACCACACATTAAAAGAATGGATTTTAATTACATCTTAATAATAATGGCTTCTACACAAATAAGATCAGAATTTGTTCTTTTGTTCAGGATTAGTTACTTTTTTTCCATTAATGGCCCAAGTGAATTAATGAAGGGTGAAGTAGATGCACTGTTTGTACACACAGTTCAAATTCAGACTAATTTGGGAGTAACACTGATCTAATGAGGGAATGTATGAATTTTCCTACCTTGACTAGTAGTTCTCTGTGATGACTCTTCATCTTCATCAGAGCTGGCCTCTTGCCCCCGAAACTTCTTCCTCCCTGATGCCTCACCTGCTGAATCTAACCTTCTCTTCATTGTGGCTGTAGGTGGAAAAACATTTTTTGCATGTGAACAAACCAAATGTAATACAAAATAACATCCTTGTATGATAACTACCAAATCACACTTAAGAGAGGAAAAGGTAAAGATGATGATGAGCTTTTATTTGTCAGGACACTTTTACATTCACTGAAAAAACAGACCCCTCTGACCATACAGACAGGTCAGTCAAGGGGCAGCAAAAAAATGTGAAATTATAGGGCAATGTGAGGAAAGAGATGGAGATGAGATGTGCATCAAGCACATAGCACACACATTTCTGCATATTGACAATTCAGCAACTGGGGAGGGGAAGAAGAATTCAGTGTAGAGATGTGGCCATCGGATTCTTGGGAGACAGATTTACAAATCATATTTTACAAATTGAATTTCAGACATGGGAACCTTCCAAGCAGAATAAGAGCCAAGATAATGCACTTAGAATAGAACAATAAATAAGTGCTATGGGTATAATTAAAAAAAAAGAAAAATACATTTTATTATCCCTTATATAAGTGGGAAATTTATTCTCTGCATTTAACCCATCACACGTGCACCAGTGGAGCAGTGAAGTGGGGACAGTACTTTGCTCAAGAGTACCTCAGTGGTGCCTGTGCTGGGACTTGAACCTGCAACCTTCTGATCCCAGGGTCAATGTCCTAACCACTAGGCCTCCACAATAACAAAGGAAATCCCAACATAGTGTGACAGTGAAATTTGACAATGACATTTCAGAATCACCCAGAATATACAATCAATCAATGTAATGAAAGGCTTGTAGACCAAGAGGGGAATAATAATAATAAACAATATAGCACCTAACTACAACCTCCAACAACCTCTAGTGCTGTTAGTCAGGTGAGCAATAGCACTAGTTACTTTTATTGAATTTAATTGTAGAGAGTATTGTTACAAACCAAATAGAAATCTCAGCTTCCATGATAAATTCTCCTTATCTTTTACCATGGATTACAGTATCTCATATATAGAACTGCGGCTCACAGAATAAAATGAAAGCATTAGAAACAATTTAAAGGGGCATAAAAGTTGTAGGACTGTACCTTTTGGCCTGATAATCTTTCTAAAGTACACTCTCCTTATCTAGGTGAGAAGACTCATTCCACATCCAGCTGCACTTTCCCTCAGCTGTATTTAGAGCTGCTGTTTAGAGACAGACTAAATGTATTATGTGCACTCGGATATCTCCAGCTAGCTGGCTGGGTAATGTCTGAGCATGGTACAATTAAACAAAACCAAACCCCGAGACACGAAGCCCCCTTAGGTTTCGTTTTCAGCTTTCAACAGTTCACACACCCAGTTTGGTTAACGGGTTGTGTTAGCTTCTCAGCTAAATACGACCAAAACAAAAGCGCAGTGTTAGCAAAAAGCTAGTATTCTACTCATGTCCTAAGCGCTTATGAGGCCGGAACATGCACACGGTCTATATATTTGAGTTACATGACACAAATAAAGGACAATCTAGCAAAAAAACGACTTTTTTCCTCAACCGCTGAGTATTGACCCGCGTTTACCTACCACCAAGTGGCGCATGATAATGACGTCATGGTGACCCTAAACAAAATATCGGCTAAATCTCAAATCTCAAGTAGTTCCCTACTCTCTATATAGTGCACTTTGTAAGTTCTAAAATTCTGTTTTCTGCACCCGAAAATGTGTCCAGTATGTAAATGTGCACATGTGAATGAATCCCATCTAGCTTTTACTGTTCGACGTATTGTGCGCGTTTTGGGTGCAAGAACCAGTATTTTTTTTTTATTCTGACGCAGTGCATTAGGGAATAGAGAGTCATTTGGAACACAACTTATAAATTAAGAAAATGTTTCATCTTTAACCAGTTTCAGCCCTGTTTCTATTTAAGTTACCTTTTCACCTTTTTGGCGCATTTACCATTTTGAGAACGTGCGAGATTTTATTTAGGCGTATTTAGAAAGGATGTGTCTCAAATACCTTCATTTTTGGCCGTATAGTTCACTACAAATTGAGTAGGGAGCCATGTGAGATTAGGTTGGACCTCTTTGTAGGATTTCTTTCTGCTTAAACGAAAAGCCTTTGCATGGTGATATCTAATAGAGTATTTGGAGGCTCTGTGTACTATTTTTGACTTCATTAAGGTCAGTGGTGGCAGCCTAGCAGGACCGGTGGTGGCCTAGTGGGTAGGGCCTTGTCCTTCGGAACAATAGAGTAGGCTCTAGTCCAAGCCTGGGCACCACTGAAGTACTTGAGCTTGCTTCTGACTTGATGGAGACAGATACTCAAGAAGAATGGGTGGAATTGTTAGTGCATTTGGGTGTAGAATTTTGTGATTCAGTCAGTGGAATTACATGTCAATGGTTCGTGGTCAGTTTCTTAAGGGGGTCTGATTTCATGAAGTCATGGTAAAGCTGCTGTTTATTTCTATAATTTTTTTTTCTGTGATGGGTTTGGCCTTCTGTCCAGGGTGGGCATGGTTCTAAAGCACATTTCAGTTTTCCCATTGTAACGCATATCAAGTAATTTTCATGTTCTAATATACATCAGATCATTTTATCTTCTTAGTGGAAAACGTATGGTATCCAAATTTTAAAAATAATTTCTTCACCATTACTGTCAATCACAGTACATAGCAGGTTCTTTTAATTTTAATCTTGCACTTTTCTAATATGCATGCTGTATCTAATACTGTTTATTTATGAAAATGCATACCAGTATTTTTACTATAATGCTTCATTCATACGCATTAATTTGCTTGTGTACATCTCCAGTTCATGTCCTGTACCTGTATGTTACATTGCATACATATATACACTGCTTAAAAAATAAAGAGAACACTTAAACAACTCAATGTAACTCCAAGTCAATCACACTTCTGTGAAATGAAACTGTCCACTTAGGAAGCAACACTGATTGTCAATCAATTTCACATGCTGTTGTGCAAATGGAATAGAACACAGGTGGAACTTATAGGCAATTAGCAAGACATCCCCAGTAAAGGAGTGGTTCTCTGGTCATCAAGTGCTGCGCGGACCAACTGGGTGGGGTAATGGAGTACAACAGCTCTGGAAAACTTCTTATGTGGCACCAGTGCTGAAGACCTCACACCCCAAGGCCTTAACAGCTATAGGCCAGTTGCTCTGACATCCCACCCAATGAAGAGCCTGGAGCGACTGGTCCTTGCTCAGCTTCGGCCCCTGGTGAGCTCATCACTGGACCCACTCCAGTTTGCCTACCAGCCTGGTATTGGAGTACACTGCTCGTACACCGCTCCCTGGAGACCGCTGGGAGCACTGTGAGAATCATGCTCTTTGATTTCTCTAGTGCTTTCAACACCATCCGACCCACAATCCTGAGGGACAAGCTGGAGCATGCAGGAGTGGATCACCAACTACCTCACCAACTGGCCACAGTATGTGAGAACCCAGGGCTGTGTGTCGGACAGGGCTGGCCCCACAGGGAACTGTTTTAGCGACATTTCTCTTTACGATTTATACTGCAGGGTTTTCATACAACTCCACCAGCTGGTGCCAGCAGAACTACCTCCAGATTAATACTGGAAAAACCAAGAAGATGGTGGTAGACTTCCGCAGGCACAAACATCCTCCAACGCAGCCACTGAACATCCAGGGTCTGGACATCGAGGCTGTGGCAAGCTACAGATACCTTGGTATTCATTTGAACAATAAACTGGACTGGACTGTTAACACACGGGCTCTGTATAAAAAGGGACAGAGCAGCTGTATCTGCTGCAGAAGCTCAGGTCTTTTGGTGAGCAGGGGCTTCTCCTGAAGACATTTAATGACTCTGTGGTGGCATCAGCCATTTTTTACGGTGTGGTCTGCTTGGGCAGCAGCATCACTGCTGAGGACAGGAAGAGAACAGGCTGATCCGTAGGGCCAGCTTTGTTATAGGAGGCCCTCTGGACCCAATGGAGGTGGTGAGTGACAGTAGAATCGAGGCTAAGCTGTTATCCCTGTTAGACAACACCTCCCACCCCATGCTGGAGACTCTGACTGCACTGAACAACTCCTTCAGTAAGCAGCTGCTGCACCCACGGTGTGGGAAGGAGAGATTCAGAAGGTCTTGGAAACTCTATTGTGGGTGCACGTGAAGTTAGCCAGGCCTTTAGGGGCACCAGCAGCATTAGTCAGGTGTATCCCGGGAGCCAGAGCGGCAGACATAGCAGGTAATCTCAGAGTCCTAGGCAAGCATACTCAAAGATAGCTTTCCACGTAGGACTGAACGATATAAACCTTCATCAGAGTGAGGTTACTAAGAGTAACATTATAGAGGTGTGTAAATTGTCGATGTCTGATGCCAGAGTATGTTCTGGCCCCATTCCAATGCACCGTGGCGACTTGGCCTACAGCAGGCTGTGGTTGCTGAACTGCTGGATGTCCAGGTGGTGCTCAGAAAATAATGTGGGCTTTATAGACAATTGGAGGACTTTTGAGGGCAAAGCTGGCCTGCTAGGTATCCATCCACCCCAAGGTGCTGCTGACCTTTCTTGCAGCATAGCACATAGTCTCAGAGTAGTTAATCGGTGACAATCCAGAGCCCAGGCCAGGGAGCAGACAGACAGGCTAAACCGACCATCTGCTACCTGCATAGACCAGTCACCCAGGTTTCAGCATATTCAGATTTAGTCTTTTCCCCATACTAAACAAACATATGAGAAATACTCAAAGAGTGTATTTTAGTAACCTAATGAATCTAAAGACAGATCATACTGAATGTAAAGCCAGCACCTTTGATCTAAAGTCAGGCCTGATAAACATTAGATCTCTTACTTCTAAAGCCCTTATCGTTAGTGACATGATTTCTGATCAGAAGTTTAACTTACTGTGTAAAACAGAAACGTGGTGCAGACCAAATGAGTATATAGCAATAAACAAGGCAAAGACCCCAGGATATAGTTATCTACACCAGCCTCGTCCGTCTGGAGGAGGAGAAGGCATTGTAATCATTTAGTGATTATTTAAATGTCACACAAAAATTCAACCACAAATTTTAATCTTTTGTCTTCAGGTTGACATTATACTTGTAACCACAAAAAATAAATCCCCACATTCCGTTTCATTAATTATCATTTATAGACCCCTAGGGCCTCAGATTTTCTAAATGAATTAGCTGATTTTATCTCAAATTTAGTTGTTTCAACAGACAAAGTTTTAATTGTAGGAGACTTTAATATTCACTTTGATAACCTTGATGATTCTCTCAGAGCAGTATTTGTATCAATTCTACATTCAGTAAGGGTTAATCAGAGGCTTTTAGAACCCACTCACACTGGTGGTCACAACCTAGATTTAATACTAACTCTCGGGTTAAATATAGAAAATATATCTTTAGCTCCACAGTCTGAGGTGATCTCAGACCATTATTTTATATTGTTTAAGCTGCATCTTAGAAATAACATTAGTACATCACCACAATATCGCATCAAGCGCACAATTACATCATGTACTGCTCAGATTTTTATTTCTAATCTTCCTGAGCTTTCAACCTCGATTGGATCACCATCAAACCTCTTACAACTTGAACAAGAATCTCAATGTTTAGAATCGATTTTTTCCCCTACCCTAGAAAATTTAGCTCCCTTGAAACAAAAGAAAATCAGAGAAAAAAACTTAGCCCCTGGTATAACAATCACACATGTACACTGAAGCAGATGGCACAAAAACTAGAGCGTAAAGATTGTTTTACACCCCTTGAAGAATCAAATCTCATATCACTAATTTCATCATCAATTTCATCTACATGCATCTTAGATCCACTACCTACACACAATTTAAAACAAATACTACCAAAAGTAATTATAACTCTTACGAGAATAATAAACTCCTCCCTTAGCATCGGCTATGTACCAGAATCTTTCAAGCTAGCAGTTATAAAACCTCTTAAAAAAGCCTAATCTCCATCCCTGCCAGCTTCCAAAATATTATTTAAAGATTATTTCTTTATACTAGAAAAGCCTGAAGCCAAGCAGTTGCGGGGAAGTCAGAAGCCTGTGCGACTTGATTTTCAAAATAAACAGAGTTTATTAAACTCAGAACTATATACACGGTAAACAAAGTGCACTCAAACACAAACAGCATCACACTACGTCAATAACCCACACCTACGACTGAAACACACTGAACTTAAATACATCCTGACAAACGAGCAACACCTGGGACACACACAATCACATGACAAGGACACGTGACACAAAGGCAGCACAAACACATGATTAGACACGTCAAAAAAAAGCACATGGAACACACAGGACGATCATATCAGATGTTCATGTCAAATCAATACATCAGATAATGCATTATTTTAACTGATGCATTGATGCACAGATCGATTAGGTGCTACATCCTATAAAGAGATGGAAATAAATAGAAAATCACTGACACACATTGTTAATAACAAACTATACATTATTTCAGTAAATACTAAACATTAAAGGCTTATACAATAGCAACAGGCAAAAGACCAAAAGCTAGATACCAGTGCATGTAGCCTTTGGGCTGCTTCAATGTACCCACCTAGAAGCCTGAGTAGGTATGAATGTTCTGAAGGCCACACAACAACAGAAAGTAGTACAGTAATCAAACTCTTTAGTGATGTTTGTTAGTTTTTGAGATTTGATGGAAAATAATAGCTTGGGTTAAAGTAACAAACTAGAATTTTACTATGTACAGTTTGGTTGAAAGCTTTGTGTGTTTTAGTAGAATAAAGCCAATCCAATTGTCATTTATCACATGTAATAATGCTATTGCACAATAAAAAGCATAACAGAAGTAAGACATTGTGCATTTCCCACTTTATTTGTAATGCAGCCATGCACTATAAAGTATGAAACTGGGGCAAAACAACTTCAGTGTTTTTCACCAACAAAATTGAGCACCATCACTTCAGTTTGTTGACAGTTTTGGATTCTTTATATGCACCAATTTTCTGACGTTGTCCAATAACAACCCAGACTAAAAAGTAAAAGTTTTCACCATGAACTTAGAGCTGACACAGTGCTGAGCAAATTCTATTTAATAGAAGTTTTGGTGAAAAGCCTTCTGGTGAAATTATTTGAGCATGAAATTAATTGTAGACCCTGATAAAAAGGCTTCCATTTAAAGGAGATAAATGGTTTTGATGCATGTAGCAAAGGTACCTAACACATTGTTAAACATGAACTCCATTACTTTGTGTAATTCCTCCATTTACTTGGCTTAGATCCTATAATACAATATCTTCTTGACCAGAGGTCCAGTTTTGATTAAAAACTGCTCATGCTATATTAATTCATGAATAGATCACCTAGCCAAGGCCCTAAAAACACTGATTTAAATAGCACATATTTACACAGGATATAATTTCCTAACTTTTTTTTATTTTTGCTGATGGTGACAATGTGCAAATTTCCATATGTCTGTTTTGCTTCAGTTCCATTAAAACCGTTTTTACACTACCCCCTACTTTATTTTATATATATGATTATATATTATATATATATTATATCTTCCTCTTGGATTTACACTGAAATTCTCTTTATATCAATTTCATTCAGACAGTTCAGGCAATGGATAATGGATAATATGTTCAATTTATTTAACCAAAAAAAGTGATTATTGTTATCACACCTTTTCAAGTTAGGTGTCAGGAACATGGCAGAGGGTTGCATTTCTATAATGTCTCTTTCTAAGCAAATAAGAGACCTAACTCCTACAGTGAAAGTTATGGGGTAATGGCACATCCTTTAAGGGATTGAGAAGGGAAATTATTAGAGAGATCCGTGTTTAGCATACATATCAAAGAAGCCATGGGCAATGTGAGAATTTTTCCCATTCAATCATAATGCGGTTTTAATCCATGACGGGGCTGATCGGTGCTGCTTTTAAGCTTCAGTCATTTACTCCATCCTCACCTGCACTCTATGTCTGAAAGTTCATACACTCATAGATGTCCCTGACTTCCCTCTACAGGAACATAACCAAAGCCAGAGACTTGGATATTGATGTCAAAATCAGGCCAGCCACCTTAGACATTTTAAATAGCATGTGAGTGGTAGGGACCAGAGGCTCATAAAGAAGGTTATTACTAACTCCTTTAAAAGGTCACATCTTCCCTCTCCTGTAGAATTCCCCAAGCCACCTTTCCCTTCCTCTTCATAAAGTTCATCACTGATATGAGTGACCCTTTCTGCCAGCTTATTCGGATTGTTCCCTTACTGTTCACCTCAATGTCCTGTGACCTCCGGTGGGTAAAATAAAAATATTTTTCTAATTTTCTAAATAAGGAGCTACTGACATGAAATTCTCACCAGATGTTGGTAACAGCCCATTCAATCCACACATGCAAAGAAATCAAACCATAGATGTCCATACATTAAGTTATGTGTAATAAAATGGAATGGCACAGGTAAAAAGTGCTTATCAAAAACGTTTTTAATACTTTGTTATCTTGGCTGTGGGTTTGGGATCATTGTCTTGCTGAAACATCCACCCTGGTTTAATCTTTATTATCCTGGTAGATGAATGTCTGAATGTACATTTTTCCACTAGTCCTTTTTTAATTATATGTAGCATGCCATAGTCATATGCTGAAAAAAGACCAACACCATGATGTTCTCACTTCCAGACTTCACTGTTGTGTTTTTGGGGTGACATGCAGAGCTTTTTGACCTCCAAACATGGTGTGTATTATGGCATCCAAAGAGTTCAATTTTGGTCTTGTCTGACTATATTCACCCAGTATTTCACAGGCTTGTCTAACTTTTTTTTAGCAAAAATTAAACGCACTTCAACATGATTTTTCTTCAGTAATGGAGTCTTGCATGGTGAGCATGCGTACGAGCCATGGTGGCTGACTGCATTACTTTATTAATTATATTCTTTGAAATAATTGTACATGCTAATTCCAGGTGTTTCTGGAGCACATTACATAAATAGTAATGTCTTTGAGAGTCTTTGGCTCTTGGAAAACTCTTCTAATGATTATTTTCACTCCTCTTTTTGAAACCTGCTGGGAGAACTTGGTTGTGGCCGGTTTATGGTAAATCAATGTTTTTTCCACTTCTGTATAATGGCACCAACAGTACTCACTGGAACCTTCAGTAGTTTAGAAATTCTTCTGTAACTTGTATGTTTTGCAACAATAAGGTTGTGAAGGTCTTGTGAGAGCTCTTTGGTTTTATCCACTTGAGATGTTTTTTGTGTCACACCTTGGTAATGAGACACCCTATATAGCCATCAGTTGGGACTGAACCAACTGATATAAATTTGTTTAATTTGTTTAAGTTTCAGGATTGCTTTCCAATTACTGATAGATTTCAACTGGTGTCATGACTTGCACCTTTCTTTCTCCATGTGTTCAATACTTTTTACATGTTTTATTCTATTTTATTAAACTTAATGTATAGACATCTATTGTTTGATTTTGTTGAATGTGTGTATTGGATGGGTTGTTACCAACATCAAGTGAGAATTTCATGTCAGTAGGAAAATTGTTTAGGAAAATAGTCCAGTATTACATAATTGTAAGTGGCAAAAGTAAGAAAACTTGTTTTTTCAGTTTCTTGTGAGACCTCTTTGTGCATCAATAACGTTTTACTAAACATTTCTAGTAACTATTAATTAGTACTGTGAATCAGATTGCTTTTATCCTATTTCTCTGTACAGAATAACTTTAACTCTGGGATGTTTTGGGGTTTTTTTCACCTGAACTGCTTGCTTAAGGTCCTTCTACAATAATTCTGAAAACATTTTTATTCCGTAACCATTCTTAAGGACAACTTTTGTGCTTAAGGTCATTGTGTTGCTACATGACATACTTTGTCTTGAAATTAAGCTAATGGAGAGATGTCCTTATATTTTCCTTTAGATATTACCTTTAGATATGTCATTTATAATTCATTTTTCTATCAGTGAATACACGTTGTCTTGGCCCAGAAGCAGAAATACAGGCCCATACAATGACATTACTGCAACAATATTTCACAAATTAAATATTTTGATCTTTTCAATACACAGAACATTTTTACAGTAGACTTTTGGCTTGGACATGAGAGAGGCCTTTAATTGCTTTCATTCCTTTGTGACCTCACAGATCTCGTGCTTGGAGTAAACCTTGATTAATGATAACTTCTTTGCAGTTATGCCGTAAAGCTCACGTCCCAAGATCACTGTTGTCAAATCCAACCTTGTTATTTGGATTGCAATTAGATGACTCATAACACTGCTAACTAAATCACAAAACTAGAGCCAGGCACAGTAGCTGTTTAGGCTGTAAGATTTAGTGATATTTTAAATTGCTGCTAGATCAGTCTAAATGGTGGGTTAAAAAGAAGCAATTATGTAACATGAAGAAGGAGGCTAAAATGACTAAATGAACTAAATGAATAAAACAAACAAATACATCAATAAACTTTCAACTGGTGCATATTTGGCAGTTGTTCTATGTAAAACTATGTATAAAAAATTTAAAAAAAACAGACATCACTCAATTTTATACTGGTTACTGCTTGTTAAAATCCAATTTAGTTAAGTATGTATTTTGTTGTTGTTTTTTTCAGATAAAAAGTCTGGGGGATATCAGTTAAGACTACTGAAATAAGAAACTTGATCTAGGCTCTGTAAATGATTTTAAAAGACTGCAAAATATACATACATAATGTAACATTATTTTTGTCTGTATCTGCATAGTACTGAAGACATTTGTCTGTAGCTGAACAAAACAGCTGAATTTGTTGGGAATTCAACAGTTTGTTCTGAGCAAAATATGGAGCAATGGTCCAACAGTAAATTATTATTTCTTAGCAAGGAAATATTAAACTGAAACATGTTGCTGTCAGTATATCCATGTATAAATCAATTTCTTCCAGTTAATAGAACCAGCCTGAGCTTTGTGCAGCTTCAACACAATTTCTTGATTTGGTTAAACAGAAAAAGCTTGTTGCTTCTGAATCAATGCAATGCCTAACATGCTACTTTGCAGACATTAGGCTGGCTGTATTTTATTTCTGTCCTAGGAAGCATAATCAATCACATTTGATTTGGCTAATTTGCTAAGTGACAGGTTTAATAAGTTATTGAACTTTTTCTGCCTGCTGAGCCGTAACTGAGTACCTTTCTATAGGCTGTATAAATGTCAGTCCAGTGAACAGAGAACTATGGGTTTATTATGATAATATACAGGTCCTTCTCAAAAAATTAGCATATTGTGATAAAGTTCATTATTTTCTGCAATGTACTGATAAACAT
>JBBIGC010000024.1:13026492-13040673 GCA_037576955.1 Lepidarchus adonis
GCTATGAGATAACACGTCAGTGTGTGTGTTTCTGTGTGTGTGTGTGTGCGTGCGTACATGGTCCAGCTCTCGTAGTTTTCACCACCGACTATTCTCATTTACATTTTGGATCCATCTGCACCTGTCTGACATCTATTACCTCTTCCTCTCTCTGCTTTGTTTATTTTGGATGGAGCTGAAGGGGTAAAGTCGTGGGGGTGGGGGTGGGGGTGGGGGTTGGTGTGGGGTGGGGGTGTGTGAGAGGAAGGTAGAGTGCTGATTAGAAAGTAAGCAGTGATCGGAACGGATGTTTTCTCCAGCAAGCTGCTGCTGGATGGAGCTCGTTAGCACATGTGCTCTCTGCGCAGCTCTAAATTTAACAAATGACGTGTTAGGAGTGGGTGGGGTGGGTACCCGACAGGGTGAACGTGTGTGTGTGTCTGTGTGTTTGTGTGTGTTTTAGAATGGCACCTGCCCACTATTAATCTATATTACTGCGCCACATGCCTTTCAGAGGCTTTAGAACTAATCAAACATCTGCTCACAACAACCTCTTTATACACACTTAGCATATCATTAAGGCCTGCTCCACAAAGCGCTTGGAAATGCATTAATGGCCAGTGCAGTTCAGAGTGCATGTGCATTAGAAGCCAAGCTTCTAATAGTGTGTCAACTTTAATGAGCTAATATGAGTACAAGGCAAGAAAAGTATGTTGGTGGCAGATGGTCTGTTGGGATTAAGGAACAGAGGCTGTAAAATGGAAAGGAAAAAAAACAGTGCTCAAAATTAGCTCATGTTTTTTGTTCTTTTTTGTTTAAATGAGTAAATCTTATTATATATATATATATATTATATATTATATATTTTATCATATGACAATAATAGAGCACAGTCTGGATGTAGATAGACGTGGAAAGTGTTTGGACAAGTTTTCATTTACAATAATAACATTTGACAGATGGTCAGAAAACAGACAGACTCACAGACAGACAGACAGACAGACAGATAGATAGATAAATAGATAGATTTTAGTTTTGTTCAAGTCTTTATACCTGTCTTTCTTTTTGAGAAAAAGATATTTAGGTAAATAAGGGCCGGACCATTATTGTACAGGATTCAGGTAATCAGATGTGAAAAAAAAACCTTGCATGTACAATTAAAAATGGTCCAAATTTTTTGGTACATCTTTACATTAACTTACAAAAAGGCATGAGGCCATCTGTGGCCAGGAGTTCAGGAGTTGCACAATTGGCTTCACTATCTATTTAGGATGGTCCTCCCTCTCCCCTCTCACTCAGAGCAGAATGAAAGCCAGCATGGACGGCTGCTAACTGACACAGATTGGAGTCCAGGTTGTGCTTCCTGAGGACCCTCAGGAAGTGTAACCGGTGCTAAGCCTTCTTGATGACTGCTGTGATGTTTTCTGCCCAGCAGATGTTGTCTGTCTGAGATTAGGATGCAGAGAAACCAGAAGGTATGGACCCTCGCCATTGATGTGAAGGGGGGCTAGGTTGGTACTGTGTCTCCTGAAGTCAACAACAATCTCCTTGGTTTTCTTTGTTTTCAAAGCCAGGTTGTTCTCTGAGCAACAGACTGCCACTTTCAAGACCTCCTCTCTGTAAGCTTACATTTCATTTACATTTATTCATTTGGCTGATGATTTTGTCCAAAGCTACTTCCAGGTACCGGAACAATCAAGCATAAATTTGGACATGACAACACTGATGTGCGAGTTACAGGGAGTTCAATACAATCTTCTTCACCATAGAAAACAGTGTAGATGGTACAACAGTGCAGATGATAAGTGCTACAACATTACTGTGAAAGAGAAACACATTCTACGCTATTGTTAAGTGCTTATGAGTAAGTTCAAACCGACGTTAGGTGCTGCAGCATAATTAACATGGCCTATTCATATATACAAGTGCTATACGAGTCCCGAACATTCATTATTGTCATTAAATATTTCAGCATCGGCTGATGTTAAGTTCTTTAAGTGCTTCTTCACCTATGATAAGGCATGACGCAAGTAGCATATTTAATTATATTGTTGTAAGTATATATTATTTGCAAGTAGTATGAAACACAAGTGTGAAGCTGTGGGACCTGTAGAATGGTACCCTGTGTTTTATGTGTTTGATGTGTTTGATTAAAGTCAGGGTTAAAGTAAACTTTGTTGATGGGTTTTGATGCTGACGTGGTCGCGGAATAGTTGAGTTTTGAGGTGTTTCTTGAAGGTGGAGAGAGTCTCCGCAGTTCGGATGTGTCTGGGCAGCTCGTTCCACCAGTAGGGGAGAATGAAGGAGAAGAGTCTGGAGTGGTGTTTGAATCGCTGATCTGAGGGATCTGGTGAGTGTGTAGGTCTGGATGAATGTTGTCATGTAGGAGGGAGCAGATCCATTGATGATCCTGTAGGCGACTTGAATCTGATACGCGCTGGGATGGGAAGCCAGTGTAGAGAACGAAACAGGGCATGTTTCGGCTGGTTGAAGATCAGCCTAGCTGCTGCATTCTGTATCCTCTGCAGTGGCTTGATATAGCTGCCTTGTTTCCCTTTGCAATGAGTGCGACCACTGTGGTGTCTACAGTAAACTTGATTTTGAGGTTATTGTGGGCCGGACTGCAAGCGTGGGTGTAGAGACAGTACAGGAGGGGGCTCAATACTCAGCCTTGTGGGGAATCACTGCTCAGTGTGCGAATTGAGGAGAGGTGGGGGCAGAGTCTCACAGTCTGGAACCAGTTGGTGAGAAATTCTTTTATCTGTAACGCCAGCATGGGAAGTTCAGAGCGGACCCAAATGCAAAATGCGGCCAGAGAATGCACAATAAATCTGACACCCCCTTCCGCACACACAGCGGCTTCAGTGACAACAGTCACCTCAGCCGAGGATCGACCCCTGAATGCACACACTTGGGGCAAATGACTAGAACGCTCGGCTAAGCCCCGCCCTTGAGCACACCGTGGGAGCGGTTTGTGTGTGGCTGAGAAGCGGTGGAAAATGTAACTTTAGAAAACCACCGCTCTTTGGGTGTATGAGGGACTTGCGGTGGAAAATGTAAGATAAGCCAAAGCCCCACCGCACTTGAGCGGGTGCCTGAATTGCGGTGGGTCTTGTAGCACAGGGAAAACCCACCGCACCTGCGTGTGAGATGACACGGGCTCGGTGGGGCTTATGGCGGCCAGGGGAGTTACAGGGAGATGCCTGCCTAACTCCTAGTCTCTACTGGGTTTTGTCATGGCTAATTTAGCACTTTTATCCTTTCTTTTCCTTCCTCACAATTCAGCTGATCTCTTTCTCTTCTTCTCCTTTCTCTCTCTCTACTCCTCACTCTCACTCTCTCATCTGACAGTGTGTGGCAGAGGTGCACACAGACGACAGCACTTCACACACTCGTTCAACAGTAAACAGATAAGGTGAGACCTGACTACAAGAGTCGCAGCCTCAGACTTTTACCACATTACTGGCTGGGAGAACAATTGTCGTACAAAACACAAACAATGACCCAGCGGCGAGTGCTAGGTCGAGTGGACTTTTATAACTACTAGCACAGGTGGTGGTGGTTACCGCTGATTAGAACCCACGTAATGGGGGGCAAGCTTTGGATGCCACCCCCGCAGGGGCAGGTCTCGGGTGGACAACCAAACGCGCTGCCCCACCCGATACGCGGGCCCTTGGCGCCTGCGGGAGTCTGCGGGGTTTGCTGGTCCCGAGCCTGCTCAAGTGCCCCTCTGGCCCGGGCCCAAGTACGGCGGCCGCACCTCACCAGGAGGGCCGCTGTGCAAACACCTATTCCAGCCTCCTGGCCGGGGAACAGAGTGGATGGATACTGCCCCTGACACTCGAAGGGGGACATACCCAGTGAGGAGTTTGTCAGGGAGTTGTGAGCGTACTTTACCCAGAGCAGGTGTTCCGACCAGGAGGCCGGGCTGGTGGTGGCCAGCGTATGGAGAGTACGCTCCAGGTCCTGGTTAAGCCTCTCTGCCTGCCCATTGGACTGGGGGTGATGCCCTGACGTTAGGCTGGCAGTTGCCCCCAGGGCACGGCAGAAGGTGCCCCAGAACCTGCTGGTGAATTGTGGTCCTTGGTCCAAGACCACGTCTTGGGGGATGCCGTGGACGCGTACAACCTCCCGGAGGACTATATGAGCCGTCTCCCTTGCTGTAGGGAGCCCTGGCAGAGCGAACCAGTTTGCACGCCTTTGAGAACCGATCGACAATATCCACGATCACCGTCTTGACCGGTGATGAAATTCATAGCTAGATGGGACCAAGGTCGTGCAGGTATAGGCAGAGGGCGAAGCAGCCCTGCCGGGCGTGTTCTGGGTTCCTTGCCACGGGCACAGGCCTGACATGCATTGACAAAGCCCCTGACGTCAGTATTCACTCCGGGCCACCAGAACCCGGACACCCTCCCCGTGGGGTAAATCATGTCAGACCAAGCTGCATAGCCTGGGGGCTGTCACCTCCGTCATATGATGATACCCCATATGTCGGGCCCTAGGCGACCCCTGGGACAGAGACATTTCTGAGCAGCTTCGCTCAAGTCTTCGCTCCTCCAGACGATTGTCCAGATGGAGAGTCATTTCAATGAGCGACTCGGGGAGTCACGAGGAGTCCTTATTATACGTCCTTAACTTCCCCACTAAGCCCATGACGATAAGCCGCCATTAGTGCTGCGGTTCCCCATCCTGCCTCGGCTGCTAACGTCTGGAACTCGATGGCGTAGTCGGCCACCGAGCATTTGCCTTGCCGGATAGTAAATAGCTTGGCCTCCTTAGCCTCGCTAGCAGCCGGGTGATCAAACGTGTCTCGCAAACGTGTCTCGCACCCCCCCTTCCACACACACAGCGGCTTCAGTGACAACAGTCACCTCAGCCGAGGATCGACCCCTGAATGCACACACTTGGGGCCGATGACTAGACGCTCGGCTAAGCCCCACCCTTGAGCACACCGTGGGAGCTACGGTAGCGCCTGTGTGTGTGTGTGGCTGAGAAGCGGTGGAAAATGTAACTTTAGAAAACCACCGCTCTTTGGGTGTATGAGGGACTTGCGGTGGAAAATGTAAGATAAGCCAAAGCCCCACCGCACTTGAGCGGGTGCCTGAATTGCGGTGGGTCTTGTAGCACAGGAAAAACCCACCACACCTGCGTGTGAGATGACACGGGCTTGGTGAGGCTTATGGCGGCCAGGGAAGTTACAGGGTGATGCCTGCGTAATTCTTAGTCTCTACTAGGTTTTGTCGTGGCTAATTTAGCACTTCCTTTCCTTTCTTTTCCTTCCTCACAATTCAGCTGATCTCTTTCTCTTATTCTCCTTTCTCTCTCTCTACTCCTCACTCTCACTCTCTCAACTGATGGTGTGTGGCAGAGGTGCACACAGACGACAGCACTTCACACACTCGTTCAACAGTAAACAGATAAGGTGAGACCTGACTACAAGAGTCGCAGCCACAGACTTTTACCACATTACCGGCTAGGAGAACAATTGTTCTACAAAACACAAACAATGACCCAGCGGTGAGAGGTACTAGCCCAGGTGGTGGTAGTTACCGCTGATTAGCGGCTCACCACTGACCCCCCCCCGGTCAGCGGCGGGTACTGCAGTGGCTCCCACTGCCGGCTATAGTAAGGTGTCTGCCCCGTCTGGTCTGGAGGTGTGCTGCAGGGGTTTGTTGGCGCGCACCCCTTACATTATCCAGGCACATGTGAGAGGGGAGCCAAGAGTGTCCAGTTTGGTTATGAGAATGTCGGGAATTATTGTACTGAAAATATCTCCACTGATAGATGTCAGAAAGGGTGAGCAGGAAATAAAAGGGTGAACGAGAAACAGAGTATAAAGGAAAGCTGCGTGGTGGTGGGGATGTCCTGTGTGGATTCTCAAACATGAGGGCAACCAATGGAAAGACAACAGCAGCCCGCCGCCTTTCTGCAAGGTGGGCACATCATCAGAGAATGACGGCAAACCGCGCTGTGTGATGGCCATGGAGCCGTACTGAAGCAATCAGACCTCTATGCTGCTGGCTGTCACTTAGCTCTGTGTGACAAGCTGAATTCTTTGTCTGTCTGCCAGGCCTCTATTCACCCTCTTCTCTCTCCTATCCCACCGCCCCCTCTCCCCTCCTGCTTTCCCCCCTGCTCTCCTTCCATCTGCTTTGGGACCCACCTTGTTCCCCACCAAAGCTGCACTAGCTGTGGTTGCCCACATCAAACATAATGCTCTGGGCTCCACACACTGTGTTTGGTTGGACAGCTTGGTATAGGTTTAGAATCTGTACATCACAAGTCACGCTTGCTTCACACTTTTTGGAATCTTTCTCAAGGCCAATAATACCAATTGTCTTTTTCAAACTGACAGAAGCCCTGATGTAAACTCATTCCAAATGATTTTATATGAAATTGGACATTATAGAGATCCTTATCAACTTAATTTCATGACAGTGGTGGTAATCAGAACTAGGGATCGTGTCTACAATGCAAACAATTTTACGGAAACAATGATTGATAATTGGCATATTTCACAGCAGACACTCTGAATGCATCTTAACAATAATATTATTATTAATAATTCAAGAAGAAGTGGAGTTCTTGTATACAATAACTAAAACATTTCTGCATTAAATAATATACAATAGACACCAAAAATGTACACAACATTGCTTAATCAGTATTTCAATATTTCTATTAAAGTAGAAAAAGAAGTTTTGAAATACTAATAATAATATATGGGATTATCCAGGGCAGGACAGAAGCATTTATGCTGTAATATGAACAATTTTGGATAAATGGAAGGGGTGTTTAGATGGAAAAACACAAAAAGGTTTTTACGGTGTGAAGGGAGGGGGACAACAACAATGGCACTGAAATTGGGTTGCCAAATAGAGCACCATGGGAACAGAGAGGTGCTTGAACCCCCAGCACCACACACACATACAGACATATCTGCATGGTACTATCTAGGGCATATTTTGAATGATTTTAATACTTTAGTTTACAACAAGTACTTGAAGTACTTGTTGATTATATGTCTATTTCATACTTTGTAGCTGTAGCACCAAATAATTCACTATTCTTCGCTCTATAAACTAAATGATAATTTGTAGCATCCAAGTGACTCATAAGTGTTATGTTTGAACAAGAGGCTACAATTTCAGCTTCTTTAACAACATAGGGCACATGAGCAGCTGGCACCTAAAGTAATGGATAATTATAAAACCGAATTTTTAATATTTATAAACCACAGATATGTTCATGTACTCATTTGGAAGTATTAATGAAAAGCTTGTAAAATATGATGTTTTGCCAACCGTAGTATTACTTTACTTATTATTTACACTCATCTTTGTTGAGTCTAGGGAAAATATGAGACATTCCGAATATGAATTTTATGTTAAATCTAGCTCTCTAGCTTTCTCAGGTACCTTAGAAACATCTAAAGAATTTTTGTTCTACTCATTAGTTATATTATTATAAGAATATACTGTATATCACATTCAAACATGGGATATTTTTGAACAGTGCTTCCACACTTTCAAACAATGATCCCACTCTTGAATTGTAGTGTACCTGTGCTTTGAAAGTTCACCCTCATTCAGCTTTCATAGACCATCGCTAGAAATGTAGCATATCGTTGAAGAAGAATGAAGAGTATGAAATTTGCTCAGGGTTCACTTTAGATCAGCCAACGTCTGCCATGCCAATCATGATGATAACATGATGAATTACATATTTCATTTGTTCATACAACAAAGGTAATTGAAAGAAGAGGCTGTGTACCTGCATCTCATTTGTGTCAGAGTAATGCATATCATCTGGCGGGCCTAGGAGACTGACTCGGAGACGGGGAGTATCACCACAGCTCAAAACTAGCTTGCCGTTTTTGAGTAGTTATTTTCCAGGCTGTCTGTGCTCTGCCTTCACTAGTCAGAGATGAGGGGGTCTGTAGTATGCAAGCCATTTAATGAGACTTCTAAGCTGATTTGAGCACAAATGAGGCAGGGGAGGATTGATGTTACACTCAATGCTGGTGTTTCATCATTATTTCAATCTAGCATAACACTTCAAAACTCAAAAGCCCAAATTAGTTTGGGAGAAATTCTTCTCACTCATGTCAGATCGATAGATTGGAATTATTTATAATATAAATGGGTGGAATTGTAGCTGTTTCCAACAAAAAGAGCCTTTTCAGAATTACGGAAAACTGAGATTTTTTGCTTTGGGCATTTCTTGTTGTGAACACATTTGCCAGAATCTTTGTTCCTTTTTTATGGGAAAAGTAAACTACATATTTCGTTTTTAAAATTGTTGTTCAGGGTATGAAATGTTGAAATCAGCACATTTATGGATAAAGAAATCACCTCTGTATGATCTATCCTTCAGATGGTGATTTTGGAATAGTAAACATCTTTCTCTGATTGTTGTTTCACAAAGGTTCACAAAACTAACATGTAAGTTTTTCTCTTCTTAGTCAACTTTTAAGTAAACTCAGATGCCACAGCCTATACATGGGTTTTCATACCTGGAATTGGTATAACTTAGTGCACAAAAAGCAAAGCAAAGACAGATCAGTGACAAAGTACATTAAAATACATCCTAGCATATAATACAAGCTGGAAGAAAATTTAATTTTTGGCTGGAAAAAAAATAGTTTTTAATATAATATATTTTGGTTTCAGCACCAACTTTGTGCTGAATAATTAAATGAACAGCATTAACTTTTTCTATGATTTAAGTCACGAGAAACATCATTGATGAAAATAAAAATTACCAGATGTGTCTGATGGGTAAGAAGTTTACCCAAATTGTTCCATGAGCTGTTTATGATCTAAAATTCTGAACTATTTTTTCAGTAATGACCACTGACCGATGAGACTATTCTTGCTCTCAATTGGCATTTACCGTATATCTTCTAATAATAGCCTGTCTCTTTTAGTCGCCCGTTTCTATTAAACGCCGGGATCGAAAGATAAAAATAGAAATAAACTCCAATAGTATATCCAATAAACGGTCTCTAAATAGTAGCCGGTCTGTGGCAAACGTGTTCTCTTGTAAACGGCGATCTGAAATGAGACCCACTGCGCTTCCCATACACAAAAACAAACTCTAGCTCCGCCCCTTTTCATCCCCAAGCGTACTCCAAAAACAAACCTCATATAGTTTCACAAAGGGAAGGCGTTTGAGCAATGGAAAGAAAACGTTCATTTGATTTAGCATTCAAGCTCCGTGTGGTCGCATTCGCAAAAGAAAGTTCAGGCGAAGAAGCTGCATGACATTTTGGGGTGGAT
This sequence comes from Lepidarchus adonis, assembly GCA_037576955.1. Classification (NCBI taxonomy): domain Eukaryota; kingdom Metazoa; phylum Chordata; class Actinopteri; order Characiformes; family Lepidarchidae; genus Lepidarchus; species Lepidarchus adonis. Next base: position 13,035,753 of record JBBIGC010000024.1, read on the forward strand.
CCAAAATGGATCCGAGAATGGCGCAAGCAGATGGGTGATATTGAAAAAACTATGGCAGAAAAAGGTTCCAGAAGCAAACGATTGCCTGGTGGTGGTGCTAAGAAAGTGATTTGGATGAACTAATTTTAATGTGGATAATTGACCAAAGACTGAAAGGAGCACGTGTTTCCAGAAAAATTATCCGCACGAAAGCGAAGAACATTTTTGATCAGGAGATTGACGATGCTTCTAAAAGAAAGGAAACTTTTGTAGCCAGTGCTGGCTGGCTGGACAAATTTATGCAACGGTATCATCATTCACTCCATCGTAGGACTTCACTGGCGCAGAAAGATCCAGAACAAGTTATTGAGAAGCTTGTCTCATTTCTGATTTGGGTTGCTAAGCAGCGAACTGCAGATGGAGTTTAGAATGGCGACATCATTGGAATGGACAAGACATCTGTTTGGTTCAACATGCCTGGTTGTACAACAGTTGAACCAGCTGGCAAAAAGAGTGTTACAGTAAAAACTTCTGGTCACGAGAAATCTCATTTCACTGTCACACTGGCAGCAAAAGCAGACGGCCAAAAATTGAAACTGTTTATTGTATTTCCGGGTGCAAAGCGAGAAGTGGCCAGGATACAGGATGTACAAGAAGCTGTGGTAGCAACATCAGCAAACGGATGGATGAATCAGGAATGAACAAAAACGTGGTTGCAGAAAGTTTTTGGTGTTTTCTGTTTCCGGAAGAGACTACTTGTATGGGACTCCTTCCGCTGTCATATCAGCGAGGAGACGAAACAAGAACTGAAGAAATATAAAATGGCAACGGCAGTTATCCTCGGTGGTTGCATCAAGTACATCCAACCTGCTGATGTGGTTTGGAACAAGCCCTTCAAAGACAAGCTTCGAGAGCTGTATGATCGTTGGATGGCAGGGGAAGAAGATAAGGGGTGCACAGCTGGCGGAAATTTAAAAGCGCCTGCACTACGTTTGTTAGTAACGTGGATAATATCAGCTTGGCAAGAAATCACACCAGAAATGATACAAAAATCCTTCAAGGATTGTGGAATCATCAGTGCATGTGATGGATCTGAGGACGATCGTATCCACTGTTTTAAGGAAGGGCAGCCATGCCATGCTGGGAGTGCCAAGCTCATTACTGCATGACAGCAGGCAATGGAAGTACCAGAATTGCGAACACAAAAAGAGGAAGATGAAGAAGAGCTCACAAAGAATGAAGCAATAATTTCTGATTCAGACGAAGAGTAGATGGTAAGTACTGTACTTTATTATATCTTATTTATGTTGTAATGTATACATTTGTGCGTGTGTTTGGAGCTTATTCCATTTCCTCGCGTTTGGCAGGGCATTCGTCAGGCTGAGGTGCAAAGTTCGGACTGGTTCAGGCTGGTTCAGGCCGGTGCTGCTGGTAGCGTTACTACCAAGTGCAGATGTGTTCCATATCTGTTTTTCATTATTATTGTGTATATAGTTATGTATATAAAACTGTATCTTACTGCTGCATAATAATTTTATTAAATGTTTAAATGTTAATCTGGTGTTGTGGTCGATTTGTGGGCGTGCTATTTTAAATACAACCACCGTTCCGTCTGTGAGGAGAATAATAGCCTGTCTCCAACAAACGCCTGTCTCTAATAAACGCCTGGTCATCCGAATTTTTTTTTAAAATAGTTATTATGTTTTTTTAATAGTTATTACATAGATTATGTCCAAAGATTTCTATTTTTACTTAATTAGTCTGGATGAGGTGTGCTTGATTAGAGTTGGAGCTAAAGTCTCCAGGGTGGTAGCTCTCCAGGACCAGGATTGAGCACCCCTGGTCTATAGCACTTGTTTCCAAAACACACCAGGCTTCTGTAGATGTTCTGTTGCTAATTCTGACTTTATTATGGGTATGCAGGTAAGGTTTTCTTCAGCTGACTATTCCATGAAGGACAGTGGAACGGTGCACCACCACTCTTGAGTCTGATAAATCTTCATGCAGGTTTTTTGCTGTGAAATGGGGATTTTGATTTCTCTTTCTAGCCAGCATACAAGCAGAGTTTTCTGGGTCTTCCAGATCTCATCTTGACCTCCACATTTCTGAACTGCCATCCCGGAATCTGCAAGCTGACAACGCTGTACTATCTTCTTGTAGCCTTCTCCTGCATTGTGGGCATCAATAACTTTCATTTTCAGAGTCTTACACAGCTGCTTAGAGGAACCTATGGTTGTTGAATGTCCACAAGTGTGGGCACAAGGTTTGAAGAATCTGACTATTTGTAAAGCTTTAAAATTTGCACCAGCTGACACTGTTGCCCTGCATCAGATCTAACAACCTGATTAAGGTCTGAAACCTTATAAAAAGTATCTGATACTTAAGGTATTAGATTTTTGCACCGTGCAAAAATAATGTTTTCATTTTTGTTTAATTTATGGCATAAAAAGTAACTATGCATCAATGTTTGCTGAAAATATTGTGTATTTTTTTTCCACGTCCTAAAGAGACTGTGTTAACATCTTTTCAATTACAAAATCACAGAAATTTGTCATTTATCAAGGGGTGCCCAATATTTTGCATAAGACTGTACCTAACCCTTAATTGCTCACTCTGTACATTGCTCTGCATAATAATATCTGCCTAAATGTCTCTGTCGGTGGAATTCCATGCCCTTTTCCCCCTTTTTTAGTGCCAGTCTAAAAAGACAGTGAAACTGAAAAAAATCACATGAGCACGTTCAAGCATGGCTCTTCTGATTTCTTCTAAAACCAGTCTCTCTCTTTTTCCCCCACCCTTATTGAGCGGATGTTTACTCCCGACCATGGTTATTTAGCACTGTGGCTACTCTTACTCAACATTTAAAAATGCAAATGGTGTAATTAGCAAAGCATCCCAATGAAAGACATGTAATTACATTTATACACCAATGTTTCAATGAGAAGAAAAAGGTTTTGTCACATTTTCATCTGCATCTCCTTTTTAACATGTCGCTGACAGTGCCTGTTTAATTCACAAGCAACTGTGACAGCATGAAATAAAGCCTGAATTTCTTATTTGAGTCATGGGGTTATTTGAATAAATTTGCTAATAGGAACTAATTAGTAGAAAGCAGAAACATGTATTAAAGAGAATTATTAAAATAATTCTCATTGTAGACAGTCACTCAGTCAAAGTAATCCAACAGTGTGGAGGCATGGGTAGAAATGCATTACTGGGATAAGCAGCTCACCATATAGAAGACTGATTAGTTATATATTCCTATATTAGGAACTCCAGGTTGAACCTGGTTTTTACTATGAGAGATCAATGATGCTACGTCATTCCGTGGGGTTTAAGAACATGTGCCAAACCCAATTTGTTTTGCCATATGGATGTCAAGAATTTCTCTGAATTCTCTGAATTCCAAGGTCATAATGAAGCTGGAAAACAAGTAATGCTACGTGTATGCTGCCACAGCTGTGCATTGAACTGAAATGGTAAGACCTCAATATTACACCCCATACAAACCAGCAAGCTGTCAGGTAAGATGGTTAAGTTGCTTTGGTTGTTCCAGAATACAGGTTGAGTAGCTGGGCTTGGTATTTAACAAAACTGAAGTTTAGAAGTAGGTATCTTGTAATTCAGCTAATCCAGTGATAGTCTGGTGAGGGTGGGCGATTGGGTAATAAATGTAGGATAAAATGCATTTTATTTGCTACATTTTTGTTGACCATTGATTTCTAAATACACCTTTTATTTTTCTTATATAAAAAGTTTAGCAAGTTTAGCTGAATAACAAATGACTACAGCAGTCTATATTCTTTTTTGTTCTAGATATTATTTACAGAAATAATAACACTGTATAATGTATAATATCACTGTACATCTGTATAGTGACAATATAAAGCCCCCTGGTGTAAATAAAAACTGTCCTAGATCTACTGAATATAAACTATAACATTCCTGAGCAGACAACACAAGGTTCTGTAAGGGATGGACGCCGCCATGTTCCCGCAGTTCCTCGCCAGGCCACACGAGGGACTATAGGGGACATGGGGTGTCAGAACCCTGCTGTTCTCAGTCACAGACAGAGGCTCCAGGCCTTCAGGGCTGGCGAGGCGCAATCAGCGGTGATTGCCATCAGCTGGGATTTTTGTTATAAATAGTCAAAGTTTCCAGCGACAGATCGCTGGTCCATTGTTCTGTGTTGCTAGAACAATCCCAGTCAGGTAATTTGGTGAACCGAGATGATCCTGGTTTTTGGCCGTGCTCGGGCGCACTTTTTCTTTCAATACTGACTGTTCTGGCACCTCTGTGCCCTCTCTGAGACTTTCTGACCAGAGTCTGGTGTGAGCCCTTTAGTTTGTTTTTCCCCAATTCCAGAGGCTCGTTTGCGGTACAGCCCCACCCGCGCTGCTTGGTCTCACGTGCTCTCTCTGGCCGCTCAAACGCGGTGTGTTTTGTGTTCTTTCCTTTGGTTTTCCCACCGCTGTTCCCTGGTAGCGGTGGGTTATTTGCTTTGTTTTTTTTTCTGCCTCTATTCCGGCGCTGTTGTCCCCGCTCTTCTGCTGTTTTTCCCGCAAGCAGACAGAGCGGCCAGATAGCTCAGGAAGTGCTGCAGCGCTGAGGCGGGGGTTCGAAGCTCACCCAAGACCAATTTGCAATCACTCCCAGTTTGTATGTCTAAGTGGAGGAGTGATTCTACTTAGTTTCTTTTTGTTGTTTTTGGCCAGTTCCAATTTTTATTTGGTTATTTACTTACTGGCCGCCTCTGCATTTGGAGTCCAGTCTAAATTCCCGTGCTGGTCCGTCACCAGCACGTTACAGGTTCTATTTCATCACTTTCAGGTGCTGAAAAACCTCCACTTTGCAGAATTACTGAGACAGACTCAGTGGCGGCTGGTCCATAGGGGGCGCTCGGGCGCTGCCCCCCCCCCAGACCGGCGGGGAATATAAAAAT
>JBBIGC010000024.1:13073295-13084994 GCA_037576955.1 Lepidarchus adonis
TTTCACCTTTATTTTATAATAAATGGTTTTTTGCATCAGACTTGCAATTGTCCCAATCCAGCGACCGAATCATGACAACGCCTTTACCTCTCATTACACTACCTTTCTCTATCTTTTATTGTGCCATTTAACTTCCTGTTGGTACCTTTGTTTTTACCTCTTTTAAAAAAATTCTCTATAAGAATCTGGCACCATTTTAAACGACTGTTGGCTCCCCTCCAGCTCTTTCTCTGCCTCAGCCCTGCTGACACCTCTTTTAAAATCTCTTTACCTGCCTGTTTTGAGGAATGTCAGTCATAAGGATTTTTATTTCCATAATCACCTGATCGTATAATCAAGCGGAAATGTGATAAACCCAGCTCATCATCTCATGTGCTTGCAGCAGAATGTCCACTGGATTATCAGGCTACTGAATCACATGATTAGCTTTGTTTGGTTATTAGAGTGGATTTATGGAAGTGTGCTTTCTCTCCCTCTCACTCTCTGGTGTGATGGCATTAGCAGTGCAGCTGTGCTCTTAGTGGCTCTGTTGCTTTGCTGTGCTCCCGTGCCTGGTGGCCTATGCAGAGCAGGGACACAACCGCATAAATGATTATTTATGATCTGTCACCTCTTATCTCCAGCCCCATCAGCACAGAGATTCATTAGAGCAACAGACTGCTACACACACACACATACACACACTTTGCACACATTGTATCCTCCTCAAACATATATATCAGTTGTTTACATGATCAGTGTTATATACTGTAATTTTTCTTAATCGGCTGTTCACCAGATGAAGTCTTTTCTAGTAAAATTGAACAGTTAATGACTGAATCCATAACGCTCTTGGAGTTGGACTCTGATGGGTTTCACTCCATTAAGTCTGTTTGTTAGTGTGCATTCATATTAGTTTGTGCTCATATTAAGGTTTCTCATTTGTGACTAAAGCACATGAAGATACTTCAACATGAAATGATCATTTTTTGCACAATTGCACTTTGAAAAATAAATGTTCCTAAATTGTATCCAGAATATATGTTTAAATAAATGATTTAAAATGTAATTAATGTTTGATAAATTGTTATAGAAAGTATTATTATTGGGCAGTGGTGGACTAGTGGTTTGGACCTTGCTTTCGAAATATTAGAAGCTCAATGGTTCATGTCCCACCCCAGGTTGCACTGAGAGACCCTCAAACAAGGTACTGTCCCACTGCACTGCTCCCCCAGATTCTGTTGGTAGTTGCCCTCTGTGTGCATGTGTAATTGGTTACCTACAGGTTACCTCGGATCAGCGAGGGAACAGCGTTTGGAGACTTGGAGGAAGTGGTGTACTTTGTGTGATTGCATTTTCATTATAACTCACTCACTAAACTCATATATCCCATTTATAGAACAAATATCTTAACTCTAGGGACTAAAGTTAAAAGGACGGCATTAGAGAACAATGGGCAGAAAGTTTAATTGTGGAAAAAATGACTAAATGGGTGTTGACAAGGTGTCAAAAGTGTAAGACGTAATTATAAGAGTATTTGTCAATAACACTGTGTTTTAGATAAACATGGAAAATGTTGGCAGTGTGGAACAATTCCACAGATACCATATATTTTCTAATAATAGACTGTCTCTTATTGACTGCCGTTTCCAATAAACGCCGGGTTTGAAGAGATGTCGCAATAAATAGACATAGGTCTATAATAGTAGCCTCTCCCCCCAACTTTTACAGTCACGTGCCTCTGAGCTTTCACTTTCTACCTCTGTGTTTTAACAGAATTTATTGCCTAAAATGTATGAAACGGCTTAAAACAAACCTCTGATTTCTGAAGACCGTTATATGAGTGTAACGCACGTAATTACTCATTTCTGTCGCGATATCTGAGGGTTATTGACGGATATTAAGTAGCTCTGTTTAAACTTATAGCTGCCTTAGGTACTAAACCACTCCCACAATAGCCTCCAATCACAGACAAGTATCACCACCAAACAGACAGAGGGTTGATTTTAGTCATGAGGTTTTATCTTCTGTCAAACTAAATGTAAAGAAGCTGCATGACATTTGTGGCCATAAATACCATCACCATTCCGTTTGTGAGGAGAATAATAGCCCATTTCCAACAAACGCCTGTCTCTAATAAACACCGGGCCGTCTGAATAATTTTTTGAATAAACGCTGGGGCTGCTATTGGAAGATATACAGTGTTGTAATCGAAATGTAATATTCTTAATCCCCTTAACATCAGATCAGGAAATCACAATAGTCATACAGAGATGACCCCCACTCAGCCAATTGGGGAGCCGGGCCTCTATTTGTTCTCTTGTCTGCACCAATTGTTCTTCAATGTAAATGAAGTGACCCTGTTGTCACCTTTAGATAAGAACCACAGGACCCCACTCCCAACAAAAGGTTATGAATATCAAAGAAATGACTCTATTGTCACAACACAGACTTTTCGGCATATTATCCCAAGACGCACAACATCAACAGTAAGTTGAAGAAGGCAATGCAATGGCAGAGGACAAGAAGACAGCAGAATCGGTAAAGATATTTCCCTGCAAGCTTGCCATTTTTTGCCCAGTTTTTTCTTTCCCAAAGCCAAAGTGTGAACTTAAAAAGTTATGGAATTCTGTGGCTTACCAACCATTCTCTACTGTTGATGACATTTGATTTTGTGGAACATACTGTAGCCTCGATGCTTAAGACCAATGTTTCTTTGGTTTCAGTTTCTGTGAAGACTTTTTATTTTGGTGCATCACTAGAATTGACCATTGCCATGTTCTCTGCAGAGTCAAAAGTGGTTTTATTACATTGCTTATTAGAATTAATCTGTTAGATATGGTTCAGAGTTGATACTAGGTATTAGACTCTGTCAGATAAGTAGAAAATACTGATATTGGATGTATAAAAAAGGGACTCTGGAACAAGTCTTGTCTGAAATAACTCACACTCATATTGTGTGTGTACATAACCTGCCTTCATATACCTGTTTTTAATATTTCATTGCTAGAATGTATTAAAAACCCTATTTGTACTATAACATGGACATTGATGGTCAAAACCTGCTCCAACTTTTGCAAAGACAGCCAAACTGACAGTGGATGCTATCTCACTGTGTGGCTGAGTGCCATCTACTTTTATTCAGCACAAAAAACAAGCCTTCTATTCTTATTCTAATAGCTTGCATAATATGTGCAATGAGTTTGCTCTTGTCTGTTTTGCTCCTACAGTTTGGACAGCCCATTTTGAAACCCTGCGATTGCGAGCCTCGCAGGCCGGTCCGAATAATCTTTTTCAATAGAAGACATTGTGTGAAGCCATTATCCTCGCGTAGCGCCATGCGTACAACAAATGCACACAACAAACGCTGTGGTGGAAGAAAGTCGCTTTTACTGAGTGGAGGAGATAAGGACGGTCTGCTTTTCCTCTTCATTATCACTCTGCGGACCAGACAATGGAGTGAATTTCAAAAGGGAATAAACAGGGGAGTTGTCCATTCTGAGCTTGGTTATCACTGCACTCACACTTTCGGCACATCGTTGAAATTGCAACAAAAAAGATTGGGGGAAGGGTGGAAATTATAGGGAGGATAGAAGTCAAGGAGAAAGAGATGGTGCTTGTGCCCTCACCCTTCTCTTGCTCAAGAAAGGATGGGGATAGAAAATCAAGGGAGAAAACAAAAGATGGCCACGGCCTGTCGGCTGATCGCTTCCTTGCATTTGAAAAGAGCCTTTTGAGTGCCATAGAGAAAGAGAGAGAGAGAGAGGGAGAAAGAGAGAGAGAGAGGATGGGGAGAGAGCAAGAATGGTAGAAAAGAGAAAATAAGAGTGGGGGGACTCCCATGAGGGGTGCCAGATAATGGAAACTCTTATCTTTGGTTCTCATTGTGCCAGGCCAGGGCGCTGGGAGAGTTGAGGAAAGACAGAAGCTTCATAACTGAGGACGCCTCCATCGCCTGGATGGAAGGAGGAGTGATGCAGAGAAGAGAGACTTGCAAGGGTGAGGTGGCAAGGGGGCTGGGGAATGTAATTAAAGCCAAAATGGGAAGGAACTCCTCTGCTGAAACAGCAGAGAGGGAGTGTGAGGAAAGATGGGTTTTAAGCTTCTTAAGAACAGATCATCCAAAAGGCGACTCAATGTACGTCACATGCACTAAGAAACGATCAACTGAACTTCCATACACAATATTTAGCAAGATGCTAAGGCCTGCTAATGTGTCTCGGCTACAAGTTTAGCTGTGTGGGATTTGAAAGAAGCGATCACGCTACAGTAATTGTGTTTTCCCACTGCACAAAGTGCCAGATCATTTGCCACCAGAATTGTGGCAATTTTTCATGAAACCAAAGGCTGAATTTATTTGTTTGTTGGTTTTTGGTAATTGATTGGTCTTAAACAGGACCTAATGATGGGTGTTCTTGGTAGCAGCAGCTAGTGGCAGTAATTTAACACATTTTATTACACTTTCAGATGAAGAGCCCTGTTACTTGGTGCTGGAATGTAACGCAGAATGGCATTTTGAAGTGTTTTGCTTGTGTTTTACATTGTAAAGTGTTCACTAAGGTGACATAGGCTAACTGAAATAATCAGATGGTAAACTAGCCTTTGTGGCATAAAATATAAACTTTACTTATGATTGTAGACGTGTGTGTGAGTGATGTAAAGTGACAAAAAAGTCAATTCAATTAAAAAATAAATGGTAGTTATTATGGACTAAATTAAAATGTACTGTAGAGTTATAAGTTCTGTGAGTTCATGTTTGAAATTTGCAATGAAAAACAGTCCAGTTTATACTTTGGTGTACACTGTAATGATTTGGAAATATAATACAAATATAATATTGTGAAAATAGTTGAAGGCAAAGTGACAGAAAAGAAAATTCCTCTTTCTAGAAGGCTGATGGCAGCTGTAGTTTCCCAAGTCATCAGTTAATTGAGCTATGCTCCATGTTTCGCCCACAAATGTATTCCTTTATAGTTAGTTATTGTTGTATTGCTGTAAAGGCAAAAACTAGCAATAGAACACATTTTGCTGAACACTGGCCTACTCCTGTTCAGCCTAATGAGCACCTCTTCTTTATAGTCATTAAATAACATTGAGTTTGCAGTTTGCAGTGATCTTCTAGCTAACTGTAGTCTTGAAACAGCTCAGAGTTTGCCACCAAGCTAAGCTTATCTTGATTAGATGGATAATATCTACAGTTGTACAAAAAGTATCATTAAAATGAATATTGTACTCAAAACAAAGGTATGCTAAGAAAAATTCTAATGCTACAGCATTAGGTTGGTGAATGTGATATGTGCCAGTGTTCTATTAATCTTGTCTACTAGCAACAATTTCTATGAAAAAACACACTTGTGGGTGGAGAATCTATAGGCCTGGCAGGTTTAATAGGCATGCAATAACCATGAAATCAGTAGACCTTAATGGGTGCTGGCTCTGAAATAAGTCTTTCTGAACTTGAGTCTTAGCATAGCGTGATTGTAAATGTAAATGATTTGTCAAAAATGTGTAGCCTTTTATTGTGAAAATGTAAACTGTAAAAAAATGTTTGGTTTGCTTCTGGTTAATCCTTGGCACATCTTCTGTATGCTCACTGAGCTTTGCAGAGTACATCCTGATCCCTCGGGAGATGGTGAATAAGCCTAGCTCAGTAGGACTTGAAGGATAGACACTGGTACCACAGCGACACAAAGCTCCCACACATTGATCCTTAATGAAATGCCATTTCACACTTATCTCCCTCCCTAGATATATTATTAACCCATATATTGATTGATCATCCATCCCAGTGTCCAGCTGCATTCCCTCTGCTGCTCTGTAATGGTGTGGGCTGAACAGTAAATGTGAGTGATCTGTTTGAGGCCTTACATATAGACAGGAAGGTTCGAACAGCGTGGAATCCAGTTAATGGTGTCCACGGCAAGGCCATGCATTTCAGCCTAAATGGACCCTGCATAACAAATCACCTCAGCCTTCAGGCTTCTATATACATTTTCCTAACAAGTTGTTGGAGTATGTGATGTATATTCCATTTAAAGCAGTGCATTAATTCTACTGGGTAATGACAGCAGGATGTTAACTACATCCACTACATCCACCAGGCTTTGTTCCTACTGGTCTCCACTGCTATTCATTCATTCAAGATTTCAGATTTTCTGTTGCATCATGTTTTATGTTAGGTTACATACAGCAGAGGTCATTTCATTAACATGTGAAGTCACAATTCTAAAGGGCAGCTAGGCCTTCCTGGGCTATTGTACTGGTTGGAGGGCAATTAAAACTAGTTCACTTACATTACAGGCAATTGCTGAACTTTCCCTTCGGTTACTTAAGGCTTAAACCTGTTACTTTAAACCTCTTATGCTCATTTTCAGCAAAATGTCACCTACAGTTCATTTGTATTGAGTGATATGAGCATATACATATTGAAGATACAGCCTTTGATATTTGGTATTGTTAGTTTAAGCCTTTTTGTGTGAACCTGAGGTCTTTCCAACCAACTTCATTTTTGTCCATCAAGTTGCTTGTTAATGCAGCCCTATTGATTCCCAATTTTGAGTGTGCAGTCAGGGTTGCACCTTGTCCTCATCAGCAGGAAATGTGAGCGATGCTGCATACATCTCTTAGTATAGCTCTACTGTTGTCATTGTAACCATAAAAACTTGCTTCCACTAGGTTTTCTTATCTGTTTTTGACTAATGAAATTATGCAAGTGAAACAGCCTTGGACTGAACTAGTCATTTTTAATCTTGCTAATCTCCAGCATATTATATTGTATATTTTTTATTACATACTATTTTTTCATTATATACTTTATATTTTTGTCATATACCAAATATATGCAGTAAATAAGGTAAACCATTAGGTAAGGAACTTGGTTATGGTGGTGTGCATTATTAAGGATTTTTCAAAATGTGCATATATCAGTTATTAAGACATAAGCAAACTTATTTAAATTAATGTTAAATGAACCAATCCCAAACAAACATACCAGTTCTGATGATCTTTTCTATTATATTGGTGACAGGAACCAGGGATTGCAATGTCAACTTTGTTATTTTATTATCACTCACTCTTACCACTATAAAACTACATCTAACATATTGTAGTGGTTGGGGCAGCTCCCAATGATTCTAGTAGGGGTGTATGCAAATGAGCTACAGCGGAAATGTGTGTGTGTGTTATTGTTCGGGTTTATTGTGTGTGTTTCTGTGGGGTTGGGGACTTATTGTGTAAGTGTCGTGTTATATTATGATGTGCTTGTGTTACAGTGTTTGTGGGAGCGAGCTGGTGGCGGATGTCCACACTTTTCCATAAAGCAGAAGGTGTTGGTAGCTGGGTATCTCAGGCTGTGGACATCCGCCATCATGCCTCGCTCACGTGGTAATGCTTGTGTGTAACCTAGCCTCTAGGGAGCAGGCCGGTACAGGTTAGTCTTTTTAAAGACTGGCACGAGCAAGCAAATAAAGACCTGGCCAGCTCCGCCTGGTTAAAAAGGCATTACAGTGTGCTAGTGTGTCGTTAATGGCTTTCCCAGCTAGAAAACCATTACAATATCTACACTTTACCTACACATTGTATATGATGTTGATAATGGACCCCCCCCCCCTAAAAAAATAAAAAAATAAAAAATCAGAATCATAGGATGAAATAGCATGAAATATTCTGGTTCCAGTCACTGCTGTAAGCAAATTCTGACTTTTATTTTGACTTTTCACATCAGGTGACTCTAAATGACTTAAAATCTTAATGATTTATTTATTATATAGGAGTGATCCTAAAATACTCAAGAGAAAGACACCTCACCTATGTGGCATAAAACAGCAATGCCTTATCCAGTACATTCAGCAGGAGACCTTTTTGGACAGACTTTAGAATTAGCCTACATTTTGAAAAATTAGCATTTTCACTCCAAATACTCAAATTTACATCTCATCCAGCACAACTGCTGTTCTCCAGGTTTCCTTGTATCCTCTAGCTTCCTCCATACTGCCCCTGTGGGTGTTCTTGGTTCTCCATGCAGTCACTGCCCTGCTATTCCCCTTCTGTCTGCTAAGTGGCTCTGTAGTCTAGCAAATCACACAACTTCCCTCACCCTCTCTCTCTCTCTCTCTCTTGCTCTCTGCCTTTTTCTGTCTTTCTAGTTATTGTTGTCTCATGTTGGCTGTCATGACCATGGAATCAGAAAGGTGTCCTTCTTCCAGCATGATTTTAAAACAACCCCCACCTTGTATTTTCATAGGTTGAATCCAAGTTGTATGGGCAGTGTGTGTATGTGATTTGGTAAATTGCTGCCTCTCATGATATGGCTGTTCAGTGGTTCTGGCCATGGTTTTTGATAATTAATTGGCACATGATCAAAGCTAGCTTATCACCAGCTTTTCATTACCTCCAAGTTCTTTGATGCACCATCTGCATTTTTTGGCCTCTTTATCGGTTGTCTGTGAGCTCAATAGTTGTGCTGGCATCTATGGAGGTTCGTATCCTCAACAAGCTCAGTGGATGAACATTTTAGTCATGTCCCCTTAAATGCCTATCAGGTTTTTTTCCCACCACGATGCAGTTTGGACTCGATTTTTGGTGGAGTTGGCTGGCTTGTCAGTTTCGGCCTGCTGACAAGTTTTGGATCTGAAATCAGCAGAAGAGCCGCGGTTGTCTTTTTCTGAGTTGACCCGGGACCTCCTGTCAAAGAGTCTCTTAGACGATCAGAGGACTGTTTCCACGCCACTTGTTTTCAGCATCCACAAAACTGTTTTCGAGTGGGATGAAGTGAATATTTTAATTAGGCTGAACTTGAGCAGCTTAAACAAGGGCCAGTTGATGTCAGCGCTGAGCACATCAATCAGTAAGGCAGAGAGGATTGCTGCTGTGTAATGTCTTGGTGCTCTGCCCAGATGATGGCAAAATCCATTTTTAAAACATTATTGTAAACATACTCTCATTCATTTGGGTGCAATGCAGTCCATGATTTATAAATAACAAGGGCAAAAAGTGGTGGAGTGGATGAGCTGATGGGAAAGAGCTGGCAGTGGATATGTAGGTGTTTCTCTAAAGTAATTTAAACCTCTACTTATATTCATATTATACTGTTTTTCATGAATATACAAACAGAAGTATATTTTTTCTCATTCTTCACTCAATACAATTTGTTTGTTCATAAACTGAAAATATGTTATCAAATAAATAAACTAAAACTTTTGCTTTCAGAACTGCATTAACTGAATTTTTCGTCCATAATCACGATAGCATCAAGCAGTTGCTGCAGATTTATCAGCTTCACATCCATGATGTGTAGCTCCCATTCCACCACATCCCAAAGGTGCTCAATTGGATTCAGATCTGGTGAACTCATTTTCATGTTCAAGAAACCAGTATGAGATGATGTGAGTTTGTGACATGATACATTATGCTGCTGGAAGTAGCCATCAGAAGATGGGTACCAATAGTCATAAAGGGTTGGACATGGTCAGCAACAATACTCAGGTGGGCTGTGGCATTTAAACATTGCTTAATTAGTACTAAAGAGCCCAAAGAAAATGTCACCCACACCACCACAACTAGCCTGAACTGTTGACACAATGCAGGTTCAGCACTTTTATGTTGTTTATGCCAAAGTCTGACCGTCTTAATGCAGCTGTAATCGAAACTCAGATCAGACAATGTTTTCCCAATCTTATCCAGTTTTGATGAGCAGTGCAAATTGAAGCCTCAGTTTCCTGTTCTTAGATGATAGGAGTGGCACCTGGTGTGGTCTTCTGGTGCTGTAGCCCATCTGCTTCATAAGTGTTAACTACACTCTTGGGATCCCCTCTAGGAGAAAATCTCTGCTACAACCTCACTTTAACTTGTAAAGCTCCCTCCCTCTCTTTCTATATGTTCTTAATAAATCTTTTAAATTATTTTGTTGATCCAGCGTCATTCTATAGAAAACGTACACTCACAACATCAAATCTGATGACGTAACTTAAGAGGTTGTAATAAGATTAAGACCTTATAAGTGTACAAACCTGCTCACACCAATCTGAAACACATAAGCCTTTTAAAAGAATGCGTTGTCAAAAAGTAAATGACAATTTTGAAATTGGTTTGAAATTTCATTTTCTTACACAATGTACTTATTACATTGGCATGCTTGCCGCGCTTGCCACACTTGCCACACATGCTGCCACATATGCTGACAGATTATCACACATCTAATGTGAAGAGAGGAGATAAGTGAAGCAGGTAAAGTTAGCATGCTGTCCAAACATATGCAGATCCATAAAATATGTAGAACACTGAAGGCCAAGTTAGGGGATGCTCTTGCTGTGGGTTTCACTTTGGCCTGTGAAAGGAAATGGTTCCTTTTTCAGCCACTGGAGTGATCCTAAAATACTCAAGAGAAAGACACCTCACCTACAGTATGTGGCATAAAACAGCAATGCCTTATCCAATACATTCAGCAGGAGACCTTTTTGGACAGACTTTAGAATTAGATTTGATTCTACGTACTCATGGGTGTGTGGGAATTTCTTTGAGGGGATGTAGAAAGGGAAAAATTGAGGAGACAATAAGGCTAAAATAGAAGCTAATCAGAGTCACACCCCTTTTGTTTCATCCCTGAGCCATTTGAGAGCAGCCGTGCAAAGATTGATTGCAGGAGAATTTTCTGCAAAGCCATTGACAGCCAGCCTCTGAAAACCCAAGAATAAAGAGGGACAATCTCCACCTGGTTGAGTAGAGATAAAATAGGGACTGGGCCAGCACACTGATTTCTTTAACATATTTTCTCTGCCTCTGTCTGTGCTCATAGGACACTTTGATCAGTGAGTTATCAGTGGGGCTGAGGCCTAATCCTGTGTTTGCTCCAAGTCTTAGTGGGATCACTGTCCCCAAATGAAAAGGAATAGTCACAGATCAGAGGGGGGAAGAAGACACACATGGGGATGGACCAACCCACATCCAAATGCATTCCCACTCGTTTACTTGCTCGTGTATACACATGCCACAAGCTCTGAAACACACACAAGAACCATCGATATGGGGTTCGTCCCTGTAGGATCATCAATGTAGAAGGAGTAACACAATTAATTCAAATAATTTATGCATAAAGTCAATTTGCTGTATATTATATTGGTGTAGATATAGTACAGCACCCTATAAAACTGTATAGTGTGTGCTGTTGGCCAATATAACCCTATATAAAAGATAATGACTAGGTATTCAATTGTTTGACATTACTAATTCTCTATGATATTGACCGCACATTGTTACACAATGACATCTACCATTGTCCATGTGTTTGGCTGCAACCATCTGGGACATTTATTCTTGTATTTTACCTTCTCTCGCCTTGTATCGCATTTTCCCAAAGAAAAGCTGTGTTTTTTATATTGATTTTGCAAACCTGGTATTGGGTCTGGCTTGTTCAAATGGGGCAGTTTATCTAAAAACATGAAAACACATTTGCTAAAAGTATAATTCAGTACAAAAAGACAACATCTCGAAATAATTAATTGAATTTAAATGTACTGTTTACTACAGCAAAAAACAATTTGAAAAGCAACGCAAAGCAAAGACAAATCAGTGACGATGTTCTCTCACTTAAATGGAACCACCGCATCCAGCCTCTCATGCTGAGCCCTTTGCTACATTACATTGCATATTACACTCAACAAAAATATAAACGCAACACCTTTGTTTCTGCTCCGATTTTTCATGAGATGGACTTAAAGATCTAA
>JBBIGC010000024.1:13173196-13186227 GCA_037576955.1 Lepidarchus adonis
GGAGATCACAATGTGGAGGAAAAGGTGGAGCTGGAACACATTGTTCCTCCACCCTCTGATGCAGTATTAGTACAATACTGTAAAGGCAGGAAGTAGTACTGTATATAGAGATCACAATGTGGAGTCAGGACAAGACTTGAAAAGAACTTGACAGTAGATTCAGATGAAGCACAGTCTATAGACTTGTTTGGGATGAAGTGGACAGAAAGAATCAAAGTAAAAATGTAAAATGTATGGCACCTTTAGGAATGATTTGCATTACATTTAGTGCTTTATTTATTTCCTATGTTTCCAGAAAACTGTAAGGTCATTTATTCCTGAAAAAGTGTAATTCAAATGTTTCATTTAATTTATATATTTATTCATTGTGGTGACTTTTTTAACAATTTGAGGTCACTGTAGCAAAACTTATTACATTACCAGTAAACACTGGAAAAATGGAGTGTTCTAAAACTTTGGCCAAGTGTGTGTGTGTGTGTGTGTGTGTGCGTGTGCGTCCATGAGACATGGCTGGATTTCTATCTCCTAAATAAAGATTGTGATGTTGTGATGGTGCAGATATGGCCTGCAGGAGTTATTGCTCCCCAGAGAGGGACCAAGCCAGAGAGGGCACAACAGACAAGTGAGTTTAAAAGCCCCCGAAAGAGAGTGAAAAGAAAAAGCATTATTATCTTCATCAGCTGCGTCTGAGCTGACACATATCGAAACTCTTACTTCAGATAAGGTCTTATCTGGCTTACTCTTATTTATTGATTTATTTATCTATAGGTTCCAATGTTCTTCTGGCTTTGTACATTCTCAGTCTGGCTGTTCTTCTTGTTTTTCTTTCTCTCTTCTCTTTCTGTTTGTTTTTTACCTCTAACCTTTATATACATATCTTTTCCTCGCATAACCATTCATATATATTCATGGAGTTGCTTTGTTGGGATGGAACTGTTTAGAAACAGCAGCATGTTCCACAAGTAACATGTTGGTTTAAAGTAAACACAATCTCGGCGTTGCTCTTTAGCCGTTTCCCCTGAGCGGCGTGACTCAAACGAGTCAATGGCGCATGGAGCCTTTTTGGCGGCGATGGGGAATGTTCTGACTTTTGACCCACGATGCATTGCAAAAAAGGTCAAGCTGGCACTCGTCATCTCATCAGTGAGCAGCTCGCTTTCCGCCCGTCCTGAGGAGAGGAGAAGCTGAAAGAAAAGAGTTCAGAGAAGAGTAGGGTAGGAGGGGAAATAAAATACATGAGAAAAGAAGGAAAGGAAAGAATAAACAAAGCAAAAAGATGAAATAAGAGAAGAAAAGAAAATTAATGACGGGAGGAAAAGACGGAAGAGAGGACTAAATCAAAGAGGAGAGGGGGAAAGAGAAGAAAAGAATATAAAGAAAGAGAGAAGGGGGAAAGATGAAAGGATTGAAGTAGAGAAAGGATAAAAAAGAGAGGACAAGAGAAGACATGAGGAGAAGCTGAAAATTACATTCCAGCAGGCCTCCCGCATTTTTGGGCCTGGCCGCTGCTGACCTTCATGGCCGTCTTATCAGCAGTAAAGGTCAGAGCAGAGCTCCTGAAACCCCGATCGATTCGAAGGACCTGTGCGGGACATTTTTCCCATCTTTATTTATCTTGGTGGACATGCTGCTCATGGTGTTTTTCAGGGCGATGGTGAGAGTCAGATAAGCATCTATTAATGTTGCAGATCTCTCTCTCTCTCTCTCTCTCTCTCTCTCTCTCTCACTTCCTCACTCTTGCTGTTTTGCCCTTTTTGCCCTCAAAGTAGAGCCTGGCTTATGGCCATGTCAGTTCTCTCTTTCTCTCTCTCTCTCTCTCTGATTAGGCACAGAAACAGGGAGGTCAAAGAAGAGTGAAAGAGCTAGGGAAGGAACTGAGAGGAAGACAAAGAGGAGGACACTCTGTCTGCCACGTTGCACATTGCAGGCCTAATGGGACTGGAGGACCTAAGTGAATCACTTGTACTTTTCTCGCCCTGCCCTGCTTTCTGTACACCATATTAATGGCCTTGTTTTATCTCAATTTATCATCTCAGCGGTGCTGTATAGACTGGAAGAAAAAACAATGCTCAGATAGAAACATCCACGAAGTGCATATATATTAGAAGAGCGCTGGGTCCTACAGAATCAGTTTACAGTGTAGGGATAGAAAGGAGTGCACATATTTGTGTTGAGGTTAAACGTATAATCTAAAACTAAGAGATTGACGCATTTCACAAAGTCAAATTTCCCATTATACTGTACCTCATTTGCATTTTTGAATGTATGAATAGCAAATTCACATGTGCAGACAGACACACATACATTTCCATATTACCGTCACCAAAAACACAATCAAATATTTCACTATTACATGGCCATCATGGTCAATTAGCCCGCTACTTTTCTAGCTTTTATCTCTTAAACCAGAGGCCTCATCTGTTATTTATGTGCTATAGGCCTCGGCATGAATTATTCAACACGAGGAAAATTTACTGCTCCTGTCTTTCTCCAGCCAGGCCGTAAATTCAGGGAGGAGGGAGAGAGGGAGAGCGTGGCGAGAGGCGGGGAGGGGAGCGAGAGAACGGCTGGAGGCAAGTGGCCCCAGGAGGCTTGTAGACTCACACAGGCAACATCATAAAGTTACCATTAGAATGCTGTATTTATAACAGTCAGCTGCCGATGGCTGTGCTGCAGAGCGAGGTCTAGATGAGTCCACGGCCTACGCCCAAGCTCAACCCTGCTGAAAACAGTGGGATAGTTAAAGCAACAGACATGCACAATACTCATGAACCTCTTTTTGTTCCAGTTTGTGAAGATATCTCATTCTGAACCATTCAACAAAATACACACAGTTATTCCCTCACCCCAAATCTAGTTCACCAAGGACTTCATTGGTGTCTGACTATTTATCCTTTTAGTCCATCACTGGTAGATAAGTAATAAAAGCTTCCACTCCACCGGTTACATCATGCAAACATGCAAAAGAACTCATAGACATCAATTCAAAAGTCAGGGTTTGGCTTAGAGGAGCAGTCTGAACCAGTCCGGTACCTGCAACCTGGGTCTGATGCTTAATTCTGAATCGGAAACCTGAATTCAACCTGATTAATACATAAATAAATAAATATATAACAACGACTCTCCAGCTGTAATCCTCCCTTATGTTGTTGTACACCTTGGGAATATCTGCAGTGACCTTTCTACCAGCCCAACATGTTCCCCTCATCATCCATGGTTCACCCACTCTTCAAATTCTGGCACTGTTCTAAAATCAGCAAAAATGACAAAGGGAAAAAAAAAATGCACAAAAGTGAACGTACACAAAATCGACTAGATTGTATGATCATGTTTGATGACACGATGAAAATTGCCCTAATCGTGGTCCACATCTGGATATACCCCCAACATTTGTCTGGCTCAGGTGCTCTTGTTTGGCCATTTGTTAACTAGCAGATTTAAAAATAACCTGCAATTGGCAAAATCCGCAAAGTAGTGACCTTTATGCGTGTCCAGAAGTCAAAATTTTTGTACAATGGTTGGCATCTTCCTGTGCCTTTTGGGTGCTACCTCACGTGCCTTTGACGGTGCCACACATTTTGTCAATATTGTTGGGTTTGTTGGGGAGAAAACGTACAAACATACAGCAATTCAGAGTCACACTTCGAACGATTGAAGATTTATGTAAATCTGACAAGTTGAACACATTCTGTCCTGTACAGGAGACACAGCATGGAGGAGAGTGATTGACAATGGTCTACATCCAATCAGGAACCAGAACACAATGCGCTAATCAGGACACAAAACACACTGCGCTGTAAAAAAAAAAAAAACATGATGAACCATTATAGCGAGGGACGACTGTATATTTAAAAGTGTAAACGACATGTATCATCACTTGCACTTGCTGTATAGCACAGTAGAGAGTTCTAAGTCACAAAGCACTTTCATCCGAAGCTGTTTTTAGACAAATTATGGCTGTATTCCTCTGGAGGAGGTTTGGGTAGCCAGTGCAAAACTCTGGGCACAATTATGTGTTGTTTGATTGACATTTGGGGTATGAGTTATCAAATATACTTACTGTTAGACGTTTGCTTTAAGAGCTTTGTTTTTGATGGCCTTTATTTTAGCCACCGTAGTTAATTCACTGTGTAAACTACTTAATCATTTTGCCCGGTATGGAAGCTGGAACTGATGGGTTCAGGGCAGGGTACACCACGGACAGGAGGCCAACCCATCGCAGGGCACACACCTAAGGGCAATTTAGAGTAGTCAACATTAAGTACAGGCGTTCGAACAGTGGAAGAAAAACAAGAGGACCTGAAGGAAACCCTCACAAACATGGAGAGAGCTTGTACAGTCCACACAGAAACACACCTGGGTCAAACCCAGGACCTTCTTGCTGTGAGGTTAAAGCACTAACTACTAAGTATATTCAGCTCTTGTGTTTCCACATTTTGATATTATAGTATTATTAATAATTTCCATAAAGAAAAATCTGGAAAAAATGCTCATGTTCATGTAACCTCTTTATTAACAGATAAGAGTGAACTTTATTTTAACTGGAGTATCCAAGCAAATATCTAGCATTACTTCATTCCAGATTTTTCCCAGTCCAGTTTTTGGTTCTAAACTTTAGCTCAAGTAGGCATTGGCTGATCACATGATATTTTTTTTGGCATATATAATGCAACCACATCTGAACAAGATCTCCAGATATGCTGAGATGCCAAGTTTAAAAAAAAAAATATTTTGCTGCAGTGAAATCGCTCACTCTGTAATCACACATTGAAATCACACTCTAGCTTCTGTAACATAAGTGAAGGACACGTTTCTGAGCTGTGTACACACTGCTACTGCAGTATGAGTAAACTCAGATATAGCATGAGACTAATTTAACAAGCTTTATGAGAAAGCAGCTTGTTTAACCCCAGTTCATATTAAGCCCCTGTTTCCCATGAATAGTTTATAATGTTCTATTAAAGTTTACCTTTAGTGGCCCTGATACCAGTCTTTCAGACCATGACATCTCCAGTAATCTTTATAAACTTTAAAATCAAAAGCTTGGGATTACTACTGCAAGGACTTACTCTACATATTACTGTTTTTCTTTTAGTGCTTTTGGGATGTAATCAGTTTTATATCATGGTAATTCAGTGGAGCACTCAACAAATCATTTGTCCAGACTTTTTAAAATATTTAGACCAGAGTGCTTGTAGTGTAGCATGTTCTTAATTTTGGCCTAATGCAATATGGAGCCAATCTTCATGGAATTCATTACATGCAAAATGCACATTTACAAAGAAATGGCTCAGTACAGGCAATGACCACTACTGTTTTGCTGTATTAGATTATCCGTCTTGACAGCTATGCTTCTCCCTTTCCAGATAAAGCTTGCAAGTGTGTTGTCACATTACATTGTCTTCTCTCTATCTACCTCCATCTTACCATAACAGAGACTCTTATCAGTTTTCTGTGTTTTTTATTTCTTTCTACATGGGTTGTTGGAGAAACGCTCTGGGCTTTTTAAAGCAGTTGCACTCTGAGCATAGTTTGCAGCATGGGGGCCATCTTCAGAGAATATCAATGAAGTAATGAGGCAGGAGCAGTTCCAGAGGTGCAGCAGAATCGACGTTGTTTGGGAAAACAGACTGAAGTTGCACCATTTGCAGTCAGCAAAAACACTCCACCTGCTGCCAGTCGCTGTTGCTGTTACTGGCCTAACATAGCCTCTGCTCTTGCAGGTGAGGGAGAGGGCCCTGTGAAGCCTCCACTACCACAAGCAACTAGTTTCAGCTTGTTGCCATGTTGTAAATTGCTGTTATCGCAGAGTAGAAGAGTACCACTTCAGGCAGTTAATTAACTTGTGCATTTTGCTGGTTTAATTCTTTATACTACATGTTTATTTCTTGACGTGTAAGACAGCGGTCCCCAACCTTTTTGGCACCACGGACCGGTTTGATGTCAGACAATATTTTCGTGGACCAGCATTTAAAGTGTTGCGGATAAAAACAACAAAATAAAATGAAACGACCAACACAAAAACTGTGATATTTAGTAAATATAATAATAAATGTGAATCCACTGTGTAACTATGTTACTTTTTGAGCAGCGTCTTTCTAAAATGCGCTAACAATGATCAAAGTAACAGTGTCCTCTACCACTCACCCGCACTGGTCGCTATTGTAACGCGTAAACTGTCCTTTCAGAATAAGTTTTCAGTGCTGTTGTGGCGGTCTCAGGGTTTTCGGCCTTGACTTTCATCCAGAATACTGACAAAGTTGATGTCACTAACATACTTAGTTGTTACGTATTGAAATAGTATTGGTTGGTTGGGGACCACTGGTGCCATCCTCCCATGGTTTCTTCCTTCAGCTGAGGGAGTTTTTCCGAGCAAAAGGAGGATGAAACGCTGAAGAACTGCTGGGATCAGGTGTCACTGGTGAATGGGGAGAGGCGGGGCACGGGTGCCCTTGCCAGAGCGCTATTTCCTGATCAAGTATAATTTATTGTATTACGTGGTGCCGCGAAGAGGAGAGCCAACGGAGGTTCTGGTAGTGCCACGGAGTAAAATAGACACGGTCATGTTCCTTGCACACTCCCACCCCCTTGGAGGACATTTAGGTGAAGAGAACACCAGAAAAAAGATTGAGGACCGCTTCTTTTGGCCAGGAATACGAGCACACGTGAGAAACTTTGTCCAGCGCTGTGCTCAATGTCAGTGGACGGCACCACTTCTCATGTGTCTCTATGTTTCTCCCACATGTCCTGTGTCCTGTGTCCTGATGCAGACGAGGGTGACGGTGAACCGTGACAGACCTTAAATCCTACTCCTTTGTATATAGTGTAAATAAAACTTCCCTTCGGGGTTAATTTTCCCTATATTCATGGTGTTGGTGTTGGTCTGTGATCGATCTCGTTCACAATAAAATATAAATGTACAATGTACAATAAAGGCTTTTAGGCAATGGGGGCCTAGTGGTTAGGATTTTGTCTTTGTGTATTTTACATTTATTCATTTTTCTGACACATTTGTCCAAAGTGACTTCCAGGTACAGGAACAATCAGCAAAAATTCAGACATGACAATACTCATGCTAGAGTTACAAGGAGTTCAACACTTTAGGGTTAGGGTTAGCTTGGCCATAGAAAACAGTGTAGGTGCTACAATACTGGAGATATGTGCTACAGTTATCTGAAACGGTGGCAACACTAGCACTATACCCTATAAAAAGTAGCCTCCAACCTAGGGTTCTAGCTTCGATGAATGTGATGTTACTCCAAGCAGCACACAGCACATAGTTGTGAACAGAGTATCTTTGTGAACAGAGTGTTGCAGATTCAAGTCCCAACCCAGGTACCACTTGGGTTCCCTTGAAATAGGTACTACCATGCTGCTCCCTGGGCACTGTTGATTGCTGCCAGCTGTACGTGTGATAATTTACATGGAGAATGTGATGGGATGTGTTCACAATGGCAAAAACGTTTCACTACATGACTTTTGCATTTACTCCAATAGTCCATGTAGACAAGAACAATTGAAACTGATACAGCTGGCGTCTTGGATCAAGTAATGACCAATCAGAGTGACTGTGTGTACTGCTTATTGACTTATTGTTCTCAAATGATTGTGTATCACATAATCATGGGTTCACATAATAATGGTTTATTCTGTACTGAGCTTTTTATGAGGCAAAGTACAACTAAAAACCTTGAGTTTTCTTTTCCACTTTGTACATTGAATGTGCACGGGTTGGAATATTTGAGATCCGACATCCAATGTCCATCAAGTGCAGCATTAACTTACTCCTACACATGCTGAGAATAACCCATCACACTCACTACTGTTCACACAGCTTCTATCCATAATTTACCACCTACTGTGTTCATGCTTCCAAAATTGTGTGATAGATGCCATTTTATCTCATTCAGAATTCTGTATAGCTCTTATTTTTGAATCCCTCTCAGTAAACAGCGCTAAACAATTGGGTTTAATGCCAGAGAAAAAACACCATTAAGTGAGACATTAGATGTTGATCTTAACCCAATGTTCATGCTTAGTGAAAAGAACATCCGAGTTCACCTCCATGGCACCTGGTGCACAGTTGAGACTAAGTCTAATCTGTGTACTTGATGTTAATGTTGCTTAGCCGGGTGCTTATGACCTTTGCTCTGTTTGTACTGTCACTGATACCCCTCATGTTGTCATGGAGAATGGTTAACATCTACGCCCTGCCACTGCATGTTGATGCAAAGGAGCACAACAACAATGGCAAAATCAATAATCAGTAATACATTTGTCCGGTTGGACATGATTGCTGAATGAGTGCAATGTCAATAGAGCTGAAAATGCTCATGGTCAGGAGGGACAGTTTTATACCGAATAGACACAGAGAAGCATGTTTGTTTTTTGCATTCTCTCACTACATTAGAGATACATCCAATATTCTGGTAGAAGTATATGGATCAGTTTTCCTGAACAGGCTTTATTTAGATCATTTTCTGAGCAGATTCGCATAATATATATGCAATAATTTAGTTTCAAGCATGTTTTATTTCAGAGAGCATCATTATTCTTGCTTAAGTGAACTTCTTGTACTGTGGTATGAGAAACACTAAATAAAAATAATTAGTACTCATGCTTTGAAATATTTTATACATATCTGATTATTATCTCAACAGATGCTGGAAAAATACATATAATATATTGCATATATGGAAACTTCCTGAAAGTATCACAATATTATATTTTTGCCATATCAGCCACCCCTAGCCTTATTTCAGCACCACTGGTGAAATGCCAATACAAGTTTTCTTTAGCCCAGGCCTAGGCTTATTCAGTTTATTCTGTGTATTGCATAAGCTATCCAAAACTTCTCCATCTACATTATAACTTGTTTTAATCTTTTACGCTGTTCATATATGCAGATTAGCATGACTATGCAATTTATTAAATCAATTTATTTATAAAACCTATTTCTGGAAAAATGGGAGGTTTTGTGAAATGCAATAAAAACATGAATATGTGATTCATTTACTCTTTTGAACCTTTTTTAACTGACAAAGGTACAAATAAAACATTTCAAACATTTTCACTCACCATATTAAATTATTTTGCAAATATAAGTAAAAAATAATACAAGAAATAATAAAACAAAAAGCTTGGGACCCAGGCATATAACCAGTGTTTTACATCGTGTTCCAACAACATTATACTTTTAATTATTTGGGAACTGAAGATGCAGTTTGCTGCAGTTTTGCAAATGATGTTGTCTCATTCTTGCCTGGTAATAAAATGTTGCGCATCATGTTTCCAGCAGGCCAGTCATTTTTTTTCCTAATGTAATTCCCAATTTAAATGTCTATTTCCACCCACTAGCTTGGACCATCCCTATCAAACTACACCACCAACACTCAAATCGTGTGAGGCAACCCATTGTATCTTTTTACATTGCCATTAATTCAGTAATAATGCAATATAATAATGCTGACTTTTAACTGTCCTAGGTCAGCTAACTGACGCATATCATCCTAACATCACGCTGAGTGATGGGAGGGATTAAGGACCACTCTCCCTACACTGTAAAAAACCTTATGTCCTATCTACTTAAAAAATATATGGTAACAATATTACACATTTTTAAGCAGTTTTTAAGGCTTGATTTTTTTTAGAAGAATTTTTCTTAAATAAATCATGTAAAAAATCCTAAATTATTTAGCCAGGCGCATATTATTTTTAAGTAGTATTTACGGCTTTATTTTTTCCCCAAGCAGAATCTACTTAAATAAATCATGTAAAACATCCTAAATTATTTAGCCAGACACACGATGATTTTAACATTATTAGTGGAATAATCTTTTTTAGTTTAAGCAGATAAAACAAAATGTACACCTATTTATTATGGAAAATTACATAATAATATAAAAAAATATATAATGAAATGAATACATAATGCATATTGGTGTTAAACATGCTTTTATTCCATGCTTCACTGGTATCAAAATATTAAACACTAAAATAGTGTATATAACATTTACAGCAGTTTTAAGATCTGTAAAACACTTTCTAAAACAGTTTGTAACTGACCATTTATGTCATTGAAATCAACTGTTTAGCATTATATGCTAACATCTTATTTTGTGGGAATAGTGACATTCTATATTAAAACCTGAGAATTTGTGCATAGATAGCATAAAACCAGATAATCTGTTGTAGAACAAGCCGTAGAACAATCTCAAAACCTCAACAACCAAGTGGTGGGCATTTTCACCAAAACCTGGTAACAATGGAATGTGTCTCTCACAATCTAACACACAAGTTTGTTTTTGAGAGACTGTAATTTGGGGGAAAACCTGCAAACATCCAGTTCCAAGAAGAGCTTCTGAAAGGCCTCAAACGTGTTCCTCAGTTGTTTGGGATAGGAGAGGTTTAAGGCATATGTTAATCCAAGAAGAATTGTGCAGGCTCTAGTCAGATTTTCCAAGCCAGTCATGACTTGCACACCCTCTAAGACAATGGTAAAGTCCTCCTGCTCATCCTTCTTGCAGACAGCAATTTTCATTACATGCTGTAGTAGACTTTGCTGCACATCCTCATTGTCACACTGTAAAACAAACATAACATTTTATTATGAAGATCTGTTATTTATGCACTTAATTTGTGTAAGATGTTCAAACAAATTTTTCCTCATAATAACTTAAAATGCAGATACATTTAGGAAGTACAGTAAACCATTTCTAGCTTCAAATCATTGTAACCTTGTAAAACACTAACTCCCCTTAACTTGTTTCAGTGAACTGTGAAGACTGACACTACAACAAACTCAAGTATTCTATGGCTAATGGTGGACAGTATGTTTTCAGAAATGTTCACAATGTTTAAGTTATTTCATTTATATTGCTGACACTAGTGCAAGATGTTTATTACATGACGGACATACTTATGTTTACTTATTCATACTTAAGATATATTTCTGTTTTTGTAAAGCAAAACAAATGTTAAGTGCAGTTTTCTGAAAATAATAAAAATCTGAAATAGTTTTAGACACTTACATTGTACTGCTGGATGAGGTGTTTCTCCTTTTCACCCAAGTAATTGACCAAGCAACGGAGAACATCTCTTGTCTCTTCTATGTTTTGAGGTGAGGTCTAAGCCACCAAAAATGTAGAAATTAGTAATAGCATCCAACAATAATGAAGCAAATATCAATAAAAATAACAATTAAAATACCTGTATTGCACCCATTTTCTTCAAAATCTGTCCAAGTGCTCTTCCTTTGCAGGAAAATATTTTGAAAAGTTTAGGAGTGTAGTAATCCAACATCTTAATAAATGTTGGCTCAAGGTGCAGAGTAGTAATTCTCCTAAACTCTTCATTAATCTAAACAATGACACACAAAAATGGATTATAATTATGTTCAGTTGACAACCACATTATCATCTGTGATGGTATTTAATGACAAAATGTAAAATCCCTACCTGGAGAATGTCAAACAGAGCAGGCCAGCGGTCTTTAAATTCTGCAACAGTCTGACACAATTCAACCACCTCATGTCTTCGGAGAGCAAAGGTTTTTGACATTTTTTTCTTTCACCACAACCGCATTGTCCCTCTTTTTCACTTCAGTCAGGATTCAACCCTCTCTTGATCTAAACTGTTCTGATTTTCACCTGCTGGGTATGGTGGTAAGTATTTCACTTCAACTTTATGAGGTTTTTTGACATTTTTTGTAGGTTTCCTGTCTTCAGGGTTCTTCTTTTGCAGTGTGTTACATGCAACCTCAGGAAAACCAAACTTACTGAGTCGTCTTCTATAATCTGCCATCTTGTACTTTAGGCTTATCTGCCAACCATAAAAGCCAGAAAAACTGCCTGGTTCCTTCAGATATGGATATTTTCGGATAAGGGCTTTACAGGTATGTCCCTCTTCACAGTTTGAACATTTAGAAGGCTGCCATCTTTCTTGTAAGCCTCCATGCCCTTTTTGAGAACTATCTCTACTTCTGGAGAAAAAGATGGAATTGGAAACTCTTGAGGCCACGGCAACCTATCTGGGGTACTTTGGGGAGAAAGGATGACTGTACTTACTGGTCAGTGGATGTAAGGGTAAAAAAGTCATCAAATTCAGTATCTTTATACTGGAGGGAAAAATCCTCATGAATATCAAATGCTTCCTTAACTGCTAACGTAAGGTCATCTAAAGTCTTTCAGATTCCTGAGGGAAGGATTAACTTCCTGATTTCTTGTTCAATAAGTACTCTTAATGCTGCAGTTGTCATCTAAATGCCTAAAAAAAAATTCAAAGCACAAGTCTGATGAACAAGTCCGTAACAGTTCAGATTAACAGTTATGAAATATTTGACATAAACCTAAAGTTAATAATAGCAAAATACTACAGGTATAACTTAAATATTACTATATTACTGACATTGCCAGTCTAAACATGTGTCCATGGATGTTGGACTGAATGTTAAAAGGATAGGATATTTCATCCAAAAAAAGAAAATTCCTTATCTTTTACTCTTCATAATCTTCATGTTATTTCAAAACCCATCTAATAAGAACAGCAGATATGTTTCAGAGTGACAAAGCGTTTTTTACCCAAACAATAAGCTGCCAGAGGATTCCAATCAACAAGTGCTTTATGCTCAGCAAGTTGTACATCCCCACTTGACTGAAGACAGTAAGATCTCAAATGCTCATTCTACCAAGAGCTAAAAGTCTTGACAATGAAACTAAGACTTTTGTTCAATACAACAATCTGCATAATTTCAGCAAAGTCAGTTAAACCTCCAGTGCAACCGTGTCCGTATCAATTCCTGGAACGTCATTGTGTTGCTTCTCAGGCGTTTGTGACTTGTTTTGTTTAAGACGGCGCCCTCTAACGTCGAGGATGAATGAAAAAATGCATATATTGCGTGAAATGGTAAAACGCTAATGTAATACATCTTTACAGTTTGAATCGAATATATAAACACAACACTCTTAAAAGCTTTTAAGTATAATCATAGAAACTGCCCCATCTATCATGCTCGATGCATGGCCATGATTATTT
>JBBIGC010000024.1:13333016-13349646 GCA_037576955.1 Lepidarchus adonis
CTTATTTTGTTCAATAAAATATAAGAATGCTTTTAAAAGTATAAATGTTAGCAAAGTACACCACAGAATATGTTTATTGTTTATATCATTATTCATTCACTACTCATCTTTACCATTATGGGTTTATTTAATTTATCATTATTATTGCATTGGAGCTATTTATTTGGATCTATACTGTGACATCACAACTGTAACATTGGATTGCCAAAATTTCACAGTTTTTGTTGTTGTTGTTCAGCCTAGACCCTGCTTCACCTTTAACCTCACCAATGATAAAGGTGATGCTGACATTTTTGTGCGTTTTCTGCAGGAGCCTTTCTGAAGATCTTCTGCATGCTCAGATGTGACATTAAAAAACACAAGAACTGCTTTTATATTTTCCTACTATAATTTCTACCACCCATAGCAACATAATTCATATTCAGATCACATCACGGAACTTAGAACATCATGATTAACATGAACATTGCAGTTTGACCGATTGCTCTATTAGTGGGGTTTTCTTGTGGATCTTACACTCAGAAATCAGAACAGTTAAATGAAGCAGAGGGTCCTGAGGGTCTGCACAATCAGACACAGCAAAAAGAAGAAAAAAAAAGACTTGCACTTGCTAAAAAGTGCTGACACAGCCAAAAACATAAGGACCCCTTACCCCCCAAATTAGTAGAATTTTGGTGCTCAGTGATGCCCATCTAATTGCAACTAAATTTGATGGAATTTAATGTGTCCTGGTGGAAAATGTAATTTCATGTATTACGAATATAAGCTTTGGAATTGAAGCCCAATTAACTGGGCTGATTGATGCACCAATGGGTTTAACATAATTGATTACATGAAAAAAGTGATTATATGAAATAAACAGAGATGGTGTGTGACAAGGTCCTTTAGCAGGGTAGTACTGGTCTGTTCAGAGTAGCCTGATGATTGGCTGCTTGGCTGCTTTTGGATTTCCCCTGTGTCTAAGCTATGGTGGCAGTTCCAGTGATGTACCTAATGCTCCAACTGTCAATGTCCAGAAAGAAGAGACCACTTATACTGAATGTATATTCTGTAATATCACTCTGTTGGATTTGACAAGTCTCTGGAGGCTTAGCAACCTGTTCTGAACTACAAATAAAGCAGTGGTATATGATTTTTTAGAGTTAGGTGCTTTATTTTCTTTAATGCTAGTAGTCAGAGAGTCTCCATGTTCAAAGAAAGTAAATGAGGAACTGCTTTCCAAACTGGAAATAGATGATCCACTAAAATATGGTAAAAATTTTAGACCCAATGACTGATCTGTGATGCCACTGCTCATCTGTCTCAGAGAAAGTACGTAAGTGTGAGGGGATTGCAAGATGGCAAAATAAATTGTGGTTCGATTACTGTGATTGATAGTATTTTTACACTATATTCTGACTCAAGCATGTTTGGTCAAACTTCTTATAAAGCTGCTTTTATCCACATACTATTCTTCTGGGCTGTTTGACTCTTGATATCTTGTTGTCAGATGTTAAATGTGACCAAAGAGAATGCTATTTTTGCATCCAGGGTTGTATAATGTAAAATGATACAATATTGGGTCAAAAAGGTTATCCTGGTGTCAAAGACATAGATTTCCATGTTTAAAATCAGTTTTAAATTATGGGAACTGTGAAATGTCTTCAGGGGAATATTCATGACTGACTTTTTAACTGATCTTTACACTTTTAAATCCCTTAGTTGCAATACTTTGGTTGTTTAATAGAAACTTTACATTAAAAGTGTAATATTTAAATTGTAAAAGAGTTTTACATCTGTTCTTTATACCATCGCTTGTATAGTGACACACTTGCTTTTGCATTGGCCAAATTTGTTTTAAATTAGTGCTAATACTAATATACTGGTTTAGTAAAACTACTGAAATTCTACCCAGTTAAAATCTCATTCATGTGTAGCCCAGCTTATGAGAATCTTTGGTCAATGGAAAGATTCTGAGTCTTAGTTCTGTAATCATTTTGTTCATCATATGCATCAATTTTAGGATACCTCTAATTAATTTTATGGTTTCTGTCACGTTTTACAATGTAATGGTTTCTAGAAGTAAAGAAGGGGGGCTACTTCTTCATACAGTCTGAAATGTTCAGGGAACCCAGTGTTAATCCAGATGTCTAATCTTAATCTTACTAACACAGATTACAGATATGCATTTTAAGGGGGAAAGGGAGGTTTGTGTTTGCTTGATTTAAGATTTAAGTTTGTTTAAAGCTTTATGCTATTGCATAAAAAGAGCCATCTGGCTAGCCACAATGATTCCTGCCTGAGCCTTTAATCTCCTGAAAGCCCTACTTTTTTAGCAATGCTTTTAAAAGAGGTCTCATTATTTTGAGCATTTCATAGCTGAGTGCCATTTTCTTAAAGGTAGATTAATTTTGTCAATATATAATGAGGGTCTTGATGTCAACTCAACAGGAAATGAACGTGTCAAGGCAGATTTTTCAGCAGCGGGGAAAAAAGCTCATCTCCGATTTCTCATCTTCTCCCTGGACACTGAGCAGCCATATATGTGATCATCCTCAAGTTAAAATTAAATTCTTATTCTTAGTATTCTATGTGACTGAACAGGGGCTTTCTAATGAGATTAAATATATTTTTCTTTCATTAAAACCTCAAATATCTGCAACCTTCAAAGTGGATTTATAAGAGCTACTCATACTAGGTAGCACTTTCATAAGATCTTTGGTGTCAGATTTCTGTTCACTTACACTTGCAGGTAATTGGGTAAGATTTAGGATATAAATGTGAAGAATTAAGGTGATTTAAATGTTCACTTGATATGTAGGAAAATCCAACAAGAAGTAAACTTGTATACACAGATGCAACAATAACAATTTCTTTTCTAATATTAGTAGATATTAAAACGTTACTGATGCTGGCACATATGTAGGTTTTGTAGGTTTTCATCTGGGGGAAAAAATTATTTGGATGAGCTATTTTGTATTGCGGTTGCACTTAACCCCCATCATTGCTAAATGCTTTGAAAAACTATGCTGTCACACCTGAAATCCTCATTAACCACAACCCTGGAGTCCCATCAGTTTGCCTACTGCACAAATAGGTCAACTGGGGTCACCATCTCCACGGCACTTGCCCTCATCTACCTGGACAACTCATACTTGAGAAGGCTGGTTATTGACTTCAACAGTTCAACATTCAATACAATGAACCCCTTCAATCTCCACCAGCTTGGTATTAGCACATCACTCTGCAACCTTGGACCTTTGACTAACAGACAATAGTCTGTTAAACTAAACCACACATATTCCATCTACTCTTACCCTAAACACGTGGTTCCAACACCATAATCAAGTTTTCAGATGACAGTGATGGTGGTGGACCTGATCAGAGATGATGATGAAACAGCCTACAGGGATCAGAGTCTGACCCTAAGTACGCAGAAACCAAAGAAGGTCATTGTGGACTTAGGAGGACCAACTCACATGTTCCTATCAATCTTAATGGAGCTGTAGTGGAGTGATTCTCCACCTTCAAATTACGGGGTGTCCAAAACTCTGATGATCTCGTCTGGTCCCTGAACTCCTGTGGAACCTCAAGAACTGCTGATGCACTGTTGAGAGCATTGCTCACCTGCTGCATCTGACTATGGTAATGCAACTGCTCTCCATAATGAATCCTGTAACATACACTAACTTCACTATACTGCACTTACATGTAATTTATACTATTCTTTGGCCTTCTGGTTAGATGTTAACTGCATTTTATTGACTGTGCACTAGCACTCTGTACAACTCATAAAGTGGAAGTGCATACTGTTTCATGCTAGATTTGTTTTGGGATTGGACCAGTGAGTAAAATAAGTTTTGAACACACCATCAATTTTTTAAGTACATATATTTCTAAAGGTGCCATTGACAGTCGGTAACAACTTATCCAAGACATCAAACCATAGATGTCTATACATTAAGTTATGTCTAGTGAAATGGAATTGCACATAGAAAAAGTATTGAAGACGCTTACTGAAATGTATTTAATACTTCACACCAATACCTTGGTTGGTGATGGCTGCTTTAAGACACCTACTGAATGGAGTAACTAGTCACATGCATTGCTCAGGTGTGATTTTGGCCCATTCTTCCACACAGTCTTCAAATCTGTAGCCCCCTTCTGTGAACTCTAAGCTTAAGTTCTTTTCATGGATTTTCTATAGGATTCAGGTCAGATTATTGGGATCATTGTGTTGCTGAAACTTCCCTCATTTTATCCTCATCTCCCTGGTAGATGGCAGCAGATTTTTATCAAGAATGTCTCTGTACATCTTTCCACTCATCCTTCCTTCAATTATATGAATGCTAGTGCCGTATGTTGAAAAACAGCCCCACACCATGGTCTGTATTATGGCATTCACATAGTTCCATTTTCATCTCATCTGACTATATTCTCTGAGTATATTACAAGCTTGTCTAAATGTTGGTCAGAAAACTTTAAACACGCTTCAACATGCATTTGCTTCAGCATTGGAGTCTTGTGTGGTGAGCGTGCATACAGGACAAGGCGGATGAATGCATTACTTGCTGTTTTCTTTGAAACAATTGTACCTGCGAATTCCAGGTCTTTCTGTAGCTTTCCAGAAGTAGCCATTGGCTTTTACAAATCTTCTGATGCTTGTTTTCACTAATCTGTCTGAAATCTTTGGGGAGAACCTGCTCATGGCCGCTTTATGATGAAATTATGTTCTTTCCAATTCCTGATTATGGCCCCAACAGTGCTCACTGGAACCTTCAGTAGTTTAGAAACTCTTCTGTAACCAGTGGCATCAGTATGCTTTGAAACAACCAGGTTGAGCAGGTCTTGACAGAGCTGTTTGGTTTTACCCATGAATAGATGTTTTTGGCGTGACACCTTGGTAATAAGACACCTTTATATAGCAATCATTTGGGACTGAGCCAGCTGATATTAATGTATGATTTAATTTTTTTTGCATGTATGGATTGGATGGGTTGTTACCGACATCGGGTGAGAATGTCAATAGCACCTTTAGAAATATATTTACTTAGAAAATTGGTCATGTGTTCAATACTTATTTTACCCACTGTATTCTATGTTCTTTCTGATAACCAACCAATCATTATTTTCCAGTAATTGGTAACAGATTATTACAATCTCTGGAAGTGTATATAGCGTTATATTTGTTTAGATTGGACCTTTTCAACCCTAATATTTTGGCATCATCTCCCATGATTTTATTGCATTCAAATTAATCAAATAAAGTTTGATTTTGAAGACATATTTCAAGCCACCAAACAGAGTTTTGAGATCCTCAGCAAAGTTTTCACTAAACAAACTCAATTTTTTTCTGAACTCAACTGCTGAGCCTCATTCTGTTGCATCTGTATTCTGATGACATAATAGGTTTACAGAGATTAAACACAAAAAAGGGGTGTATCCATAAGATCTCAGCTTTTTTGATTTATGGATAAAAAACCTGAAGTGTTTTGCAGCAGATGAAAGAGTGCTTTTTAGCAGAAAAGCTTTGTGCATGTTAGACTCAGAGAGATAAAACACAAAAAGGGTCAATCCATATGATATCAGCTTCTGATTTCTGCATTAAAAACAATCTGTTTTGTGACAGATGAAAGGGAGTCAGCTGGGAGTAGGCACATGCTGGATGAAGCACGGGCGGCTTCACAAGCCTGGTAGGTGATCCCTCACTGCACATCAAACTTACCATTCGTGGAGGAGGTCAGGATTTATTTGTTGAGCGTTTCAGTCTATGGAGCCCACATCAGATACTCCTTCTCTCTGGGAAAGGAACAACCTTGATGAACAATCTGATGTTTCAGTAATAAAAGCATAGGAATGGTAGCAGTAACATATGTACTCAACTGTGATTTTGGCATTTTGTGACATTTTATGAAATATTTTCTTGAAAGAAAAAAGACCAATGGTCATAACACGGCAATGCAATGTGGTGATGTAAATTCTGCATCATATGTAAATATTGAATGTGGCCTAAAATGCCAGTTACACTAGTAATATATTGACCTTTCTTCTGCTCTGTGCAGAAATATGCTCTTGTGTAGTTATTGTTGCTAAGTTGGACAAGACCTATAGAATTATAACAACAATTACTGGGGTCCCAAATGGTGCAATCATGTGTAATCTGGAGTTTGCCATTTTAACCATAATTATCAATGGTTGAGAGTCCAAAAAGGGAGCATTTGTCTTGCTCTAATCTGTGTGGGTAGAATCTTCCTCCTCCCCATCACTCATCATGATGCTATCCAAAGGAGGTGTCCATTACCTGATCTAAAACATCTGTCATTTTTCTCCAAGTGTGTTGAACTGTCTGATGATATTGCATTAGGAACTCTTTTAAAAAGATAAAGTCAAGTCAAGTCAAGTCAAGTCAAGTCAATTTTATTTATAGAGCGCTTTTTACAACTGACATTGTCACAAAGCAGCTTTACAGAGTTTATAGAATCCGGGTCCGAGCCCCAAATGAGCAAGCAAAGCGACAAGTAAAGTGACCCCCACGTCTCAAATGAAGTACACGGGAAAACTCCTCCTCCAAGATGGTAGCATTATGTGAATGTGTAGTTCTAGCTAGTAAGATGAAAATGGCCATGAGTAAAATAATTCAGTTTAAACTGAGTTGTTGCCAAAATCACATGTGTAAAATTCATATTGTTACAATTAGGGGTGGGAATCGAAACCTGGTTCCAATTTAGAATTGGTTTTAAATTTGGCAAAGCACCAAATTTTTTTAGCCCATTATTAGTTCCTCTGATTCTTTTGGATGATTTCCTGTGTTGCACGCGATGACGTCACACTCCACAACTCGAATTATGGACGAGAAAGCTGTCCAAGGCATGCTTGCATTTTACCAAAAAAACTTCACTTGCGTTCTTTATAACTAGTGTAGTGCAGATTTATCTTGCAAGCATGGTAACACCATCAAGATTTAAGGTCTCAACACAGCATTACAATTCAAGAAGAGCCATGTTTTTGATTCTGCAAGCTCCATGGTTTCCATAGACGAGGGTAACTTTAACTACAACACCTTTACCCATTGGACTTTAAAATCAATAATAGAATTCAAAAGCAATCAGATCGATCAGAAGATAATAATCAATAGTGGCAGTGACATCAATAA
Organism: Lepidarchus adonis; assembly: GCA_037576955.1. Lineage (NCBI taxonomy): Eukaryota > Metazoa > Chordata > Actinopteri > Characiformes > Lepidarchidae > Lepidarchus > Lepidarchus adonis. The sequence goes on from JBBIGC010000024.1 coordinate 13,340,149, forward strand.
TTTATTGATTCCCATCTCTAGTTACAATAGATCTAGATCTAAACACAAAGATCTTCAGCAATTTTTGCTATTCCTTGTTTTGTCATTGCTTGGCTGACAATCATAAGTACATGTTCCAGCATCACAAAAGGAATTTTACTCTGTAGACCATTCCTCACTGTTTTTTCAATATGACATGTCATTAACATGCTGCAAACACAATTGTGTTCAGACTTCAGATCATTCAAATAATTTAAAACACTTGACCTCAGAATTTCAAAAGAGGGAGACATCGATGGGCAGCCATGAGGCAACTGAAAACTACAGAAATTCTTAAAATGTGATGTGGCTCTTTACAGCAACACAACAGTAAAAGAATAAATTCAAAATGCTGTAGAATTTCCTTGAAATGGTCACATACCAATACTTCCACCAAGCAGAAACATCAAATGACATTCTTTAACAAGTTTGATGATTTAAATATTCTTTCAAATTCAAATATTTGCTCAAAATATGCTTTTGTTGGATTTGGAATGCTGAGTTTGTGTTTGTGTCAGATGAAACAAACAACAAAATAGAGTATTGTATCATTAGATTAGACTAAAATACAGTAGATTTAGTCCATAAACAGTTAAACAAGAAACCGCAAATTATATAGGCATATCTAAACTCCAACCTAAATGTTTTTGACAGTGTTGGTCCAGTCTTGCAATAGTTACTATAAAGAATGCATTTGTGGGAGGAGCATCAATAGATCAGTTGCCGTCACCGTGTCTTTTTCATGCACAAGCTCAGCTACAAAATTAACTTGGGTTGTAGCGTGAAGAATGGATACATAAAAATAAAACCCATCTTTATCCACCCAGAAGAGCTGCGCTATCGTTTCATTTCTATTCTATTCATGTCTTTTCACATCCAATCCATCAATCCATCCTTGAATTCTGTTGTCTACCATTCCCTGTAGGATTATCATGTATCTTATTACTCTCAGAGCATCTCATTCATTGGCCCCATACAAAGCCTTAAATCTTTCTCCTCTTAATCTCATGGTGCTTGATAACTGGATATGGCTTACAGCACAGGGACAATTCCTGTGGGTGTGATTGCATCACACTCCCTTTGACGGGTCCCAGTCCAATGTTCTATCTTTTGTTGCACTGTTAGTTGTGTCATCTCCCAATTTATCACTCCGTGACCGGACAGATTCAGTTTGAAAAGTGGAGTCTTTTTCTCATTTTTTTCTTTTCTCTTCCTTTCAATCCAGTTTTGCAGTTGTTCCACCAGTTCAGTCGTTCTGCCAGATGTTTTCTCTGATGGGAAAGGAGGAATTACCTCCTCCTTAAGCTGAAACTCATGTCCAAATTGTTGAATCTCTGTGCCTTATGGTGAAAAATGCATTGACAAATTAAAGGCAAATTGGTAGTATCATTATATTTTACTTTAGTTAAGATGTGTTTTGTTAAGTGTGGCAGTGTGCACTTAAAAATGTTGCCATTGTCTTTCTTCTGTTTTATCATTCTCCATCTACTTATGATGTTTTCTGAGGGTCCATGTCAATCATCATGTGTTTCATGTAAACATTTTCCAGCATCTATTGTTCTCATAGAATTCAACATACTGTTTTTATTACTGTGTAAATGACTCTTCTTGGTTGGCTGCCCTGTATTGTGTATCATTTTTTTTAAAAATCATTCATTTGATGATATGGGCCTTTTAAAAAGACTGTCGGAGTCTTGTCATATGTTTAAGACACAGTATCTCTCTCTCTCTCTCTCTCTCTCTCTCTCTCTCTCTCTCTCTCTCTCTCTCTCTCTCTCTCTATTCCCCCAAATCCCTCCTTTCTCTCTACATGTTATAAATCATGAAGCCCTCGTCACCACAACCCAGTCTTATAATGTGGCTCTGCCAAAAGAATGGTCTGTCAATTCTATGGTTAAATTCAATCCCCTCCACTTGAACATGCATCGACAGGGACCCAATGAGACGAAAGCATCATTCATCACTGTGGAACTGCCTATATGTGTGCATGTGCGTACATATACGTATGTGTGGATGTGTGTATTGCAGCCCAGATTCCCTCTCGCAGACGCAGAGGGGAAGATGATGGGAGCGCGATGTGAGCAGCAAAGCAATCGAGCGGTTAAGCCCCCCGTCAGACGTTGCAAGATTAGGATTTTTTTCCCCCTCACCTCTCTTTTACAGAAGGGGAAAAAGAACACAAGCGTTTGCTGTCTCGCCTTTCTGCCTCCATCCTTGTGCTAAAATCCTCCCATCCTCCCCACTGAGCTCCAATGCTGGCAATTTCAGGGTCACAGTGGGGCAGACTGCTAGATAAAGAGAATAGGAGGTCAGGTCATACACCTGTAAATCCACCCCCGCCTGCTCGGCTTCTTTTTCACATCATTTAAGGCTCTCAACAAGGACGGAGATTTAGAGGGGACAGATGATGCACTGTTTTCAGTCTGGACATGTTTTTATAGGTTTTATCTTCTTTGGCAGGGCTGTAAAATGTTAAAATAATAATAGTATTTATTAGTATGATTATGATTATGATTATTTAATAATAACAATAAGAAAACACTGTATGACTAAATTTGAGTAAAGAACTTTTTGGAGTTTTTGGAGGAAGTGAAACCAGTGGAAGATCTAGCAGAGGACTCAGGAAGAGGGAGGAGTAAATTTAGTGATGTGAAAGTAACTATTTTCATTGGGGTAGATTGTAAAAACACTTTGTTACATGAAAAACAAAGTAGAGGTAATAGTCATTTTTTGTAAGTTTGATTGGAAGAAAATACATTCCATGTTTTGTTACTCCATTAGTTAAATCATTATGAAGTGTGTAATTTTTTGGAGTTAGCCATGATTAACTGCATTTATTTTAAGCATCTTTCATACTCAAACCCTAAGACATTATTGATATACTTTTACTACTAATGTTCAAGTTTTGCAACATTCATTCAGACACCATTTAAAGCATACTATGGCCAAAAAAGTCTTTTTCCACTACAACACTGTTGTAGTGGAACAGCCAAGACATATTTGGAGTTCTCTTTAGCTTAGCACTGGAGCTATGAGGCTAATTTTGCTAGCAAACATAACTAGTCAGGACTCACACTAATTGTTTTCAGTAAAAAAACATCATCAAACCTTGTTGACTTGTTGAAAATGGTTCCTAGGTTTGTTGTTTCACATCTGGGGTGGTGTTTATTACAAAAAACAAATTTGTCCAACATTAATAAACAGCCCGATGTAATTTGAGATGGTTGTGTGATGGGAATGGGCTTACGGAAAAAATATATAGTGTTTTAGTGTTTCTTAGCAATTATAAGCGCAAAGCTCCAGTTCTAAACTACAATAGTAAAATTTAGAAATGCTTGTTTTGGGGGCTTGTTCTTTTAAGTCAGCATATAGAGAGCATGCTCAATTAAATTAAAATCAGGTTTTTCATTTTCAATTTTACATTTTTTTAGCTTTAAGAAACTCCCATGTTACCTTAGCAGTATGCTTGGTAACATCATCTTGTTGCAGTGATGAAGCGTTGTTCAATTAGTTTGGAGGCATTTACAGGAACATAAGCTCAGAATTTATTGTGCAACTCCAATAAGCAGTTGCAACATTGATGACATTATCTCATCACTTTCCTCTCGTCATCACTTTAATACAGATTAATCTTCGTCTCGTCTATCAATAACAATTTTTCCAGAATTCTTCAGGCTCTTTTAAATAAGTACTTCTTTACAAGCTGTGATTAGGCCATCCTGCTTATGTGGCTAACTAGTTGTTTGCATCTTTTGGTGTGTAGCCGCTATATATCTGTTCATAAAATCTTCTGCAAATAGTTAATGAGAAAGACTGACTGCTGAAGATCATTTCTGATCTGGTGGACAGGAATTTGAGTATTTTTCTTTACCATAGTGAGGATTCTACTGTCTACTGTCCTCAGCAGTGGATGTCTTCCATAGCCTATTAGTCTCTTTGAGCTTACAGAGCTCAGCTTCTTAATGATATTTCAGTTGATTTTGGTAATAATAAGGTTTGATTCTAAGGTTAATAATTGGTTTCTTTGATTCTAAGGTTAATAATTGGTTTCAACCTGATAATAGCATCATTGACCTTCCAGTTGCACAGCTTTTCTCCTCATTTTGAACAATGGTTACTGCAGACTCCAAATGGTAGAAGCAAACCTAGATATCTTATCCCCGCACTTATGAAGCAATTAAACACACCTGAGTAATGAAACACAGGTGAACCCAGTTGTCCCAAACATTAGAGTGTCTTGAAATTAGGAGGACTATGTATAAATTAGAGGTGTGACAAAATATTGATATGGCAATATATCATAGTACTTCCTCATTGAAACAATAATCAATACGCCAACTGTAATATCAATATTTTAATTAATAAATATTCACCATCAATTTGACTCACTGGCATTGCTTACTTCTTCTCTCCTCTGGGTGGTGCTGCTCAACTGAGTGCAGGAGACTTGGGTGAAAGCTTAAGAGGAACTTCCCATCAGTTAGATAGCACAGCTGAGACGCCCCAGCCACATTTAAATCTAAAGTCTGATTTTGGCTTTTAGAGCATTGATGGAATAGATTGTGGATTTTTTTTTGTGACAGTTGTATCTCTGCATTTCTCTTTCCCATTTTTTAATAGCAAATGATGATACTGCAATGGAATCCTATCAACATGAGTAAACACACATCACTGGAGAGCTTCTTTGAAAAAGGGTGACAGACACAGTAAACCAAGTGTGCATAATTGTGTATCCTTGCCAATATCTAGCACTTGCTGAACTGTCCTCAAGATAAAAAAAAGCATAACAACTAACTAACAATTAACTGGCTGTATAAAAGGCTTGTTTCATGGGAAGCAAAGCATTGTGGTCTATATTGTGTCTGATGCGGGAAAATAGGTGGAAAGAGTTGCTTTCTGGGAATTGTAGTTTGGTTGGTAGCACAATGCTAGATCAACTTGCCAAGTGACAATGGGGAACAAGAAGTAAAGCATTGCTGTTATTTATGAAAATTAATAGCACATGCCTGTGTTTCTGTGAAGTGTCGCTATGTCATTGTCATGTGATATATCAATTATGGCAGAATTTCGGTGTCGCAATATTATTGTTATCGTGGGCGTATGATATATGCACGTATTGCATATATCATGAGATACACTGTGAATATCACCTCTAATATAAATCTATAATAACTTTAATTTAAAGACTGGAATGTTTACTTGAATTATATTCTTATTTTTTATTTATTTATTTATTTTTTATTATTCTTTTTTTTTATACTGAGGTTCAGTTCGTTCTTACTTGAGTGAAGTCAGGCAACATTTGTTCTGAGAATTTTTAAGAAACACATCCCTTGCCCCTTGAGTCGTTTTCCATATATGGCGTTGTCTCTACTGTGTACCAATACTGATATGAAACTACAGGGCATAAATATTGGTGAAATCTGACTATAAACAGACGTCTGTTAATACACTTCATGTGTGTTGACTTGAGTCCCCGAGATCTTGTTCCACAGAGTAGCTTTCTGGTGAAGTTGCTGATGGTCCCAGAGGTTCTTGAAGGACAATTCCTCACAACTTGGAAAGCTCAGACTTTACAATTGCTCACTTATTTACAATTCTGAGCATTATTGAAACACTGAAGTTCAGATCTAAAAATGCACTGCTGGCTCTTTTTGTCTTTATTCCTTTTGTCTAATGTAGCTTATACAATTGATGTCAAATCACACATCATTTATTCAGCTCATTCGCTGCAAAGTATTACATTCTTACAAAAACAAAGACAGCAAAAAGGAAGTATTAATGTCTCCTGTCCCTTTTCCCCAATTGATAATGTCTGTTTAGTCATTATTTTTCAATCCATCCAGATACTCTCCTCAATCATCATTTTCTTTATATGCACCTTTTTCCTCTATCAGCTGAAAACTGATGCCAGCAAATGTAATGGCTTCTGATAGTGGCAATTTGTCATTGTGTTGTTCAGCTGTGGACCGTTTCCTCTGTAGTATCTGCACTGCCCACTGCTCTCTTCATTTCCATATTTGTTGTAGTTTGCTTGTTTAGGCCATTGACTGGACCATTTCAGGTCCAGTAGGCATGACTCTTATTGATAAGCATCTGTAATTCTCATTGGCTGTATTTACTAAGGAGGCCTGGCTAATGGATATCCTGTGCTTGGAGTGATAACGCTTAACCCGTGCAGGGCCCTGCGTAGATCCCGCTGAGCTCAAGGAAGCGTAGCTTGAAATAAAAAAGAGGGGGACAAATATGCCTCAAACGAAACATGATAATATTCAATATATCACAACCTGAGCTTCACAATATCACAGAAAATCCAATGAACTGTGTATTATAGGCAGGCCAATAATTTTAAACAATCACAGACCAAAGTGCAGCCCACATTTCTGATAGACCAATTGGGGCATTGGGGTGTTGCTGTGGCTCACTTAATCAGCCTGTTTTGCTGTTGTCCAGGGATGTAGTAATTGGATGGCTTCACAACCTCATTCACATGACCTTATTTCACAACGATTTTGGGGCATTAGCGTCCCTGGTGGTGATAAATCAGTATATGTATCTTTGTTTGAGATGCTATAAAGCATATAAAATTTTTTAATAACCTTTAACAAGCTGTACATGAAAACATAAGCTTAAAATGTAAGTGTAAGGTGTGCACTCGTGTTTTGTGTTTTGTTGTATGTTTTCTTGTTTACCCTTGTTTTCATGTCTTGTTTCTTTGTGATTTCAGTATACATGTGTGTTTCATAGCCATGTACTTTTGTTTTGGGTCTTGGTTTCCGGTCACATGTGTATGACGTCATGATTGTGTCCAGGTGTTCCTAGTTGTGTTGTAAGTACTTAAGTTCCTTTGTCTGAGTGTTTGGCGTGAGTTGTTAGGGATTATTCCCAGCGTAAGATGTCCATGTACCTCGAGCTTGTTATATGTATCAGTATGGGTTGTAGATGTTAGAAGGTCAATAAACCTGCCTGAGTATTCATCTGTGAAGGTTTGCGCTTACTTCTCCACCCTCTCCTACAACCAGCCGGTGTGCTGGTGTTGTAGTTCGCGCGTGGTATCTTACAGTAAGGCATATTTTTTAATCACTGTGTTAGAAAATCAAACCACAACACTACTGCAATATAAATCAAGTTTCAATATACCGTGAATTCCAGACTACAGAGCGCACCTGATTAAAAGCCGCATGCTCTAATTTTAGAAAGAAAATAAATTTTGTCCTTGTACAAGCCGCACCAGATTTTAAGCCGCATGTGTAATATGAGATATTAGCTCAAAAACTTTCATGTCTTCTTACTATTGTAAACGTGTTTTTGTGAAAAGTGAAAAGAGTAGAGCGGGGTGACGCGACAGCCGCTCTCAGTGTCAAACAGAAAGCTAAAGCGCAACATCTATTCTTTTCAATTTTATGTCTCAACAGAGAACCAAAAACATGTTTATAATATGAGATATTTACACAGAAAGATATTTTACCTGAGGATTTTTTTTACTTTTATTTTAATCAGCATGGTAACCTAAACAAATACCGTACATATTGCAGATTTTTTCGAACAGTGCCTGTAACACGGCTCCTTTAAATATACGTAGGTATCGTAATGCACAAATTACGTTGCTAATGCCTTTTTACTTAACAGTGCATGAACAACATTCTACTAGGCCTATCTCCATAACGACTGCTAAAAATATGTACCGTATACTGCAGCCTACCAGGAAAAGTCAATGATCGTCTTTATCTTCCTCCTGCACACTGAAACCATCAAAGTCCTCTAATTCAGTGTCCGAATTAAACAGCCTCAGGATCTTGTCACTCACTTCAGCCTCTTCGTTGTCGTTGTCACTTGAACGCACACCATCCTCTTCATCACGCAGCAGTCCAGCCTTTCGAAACCCATTGGTGATGGTGGATGTTTTGACACGGTTCCACACATTTACGACCCACTGGCAGACTTGAGCTAAAGATGCTCTTCGCATGCGGCCTGTTTTGGTGAAGGATTTCTCGCCACTCGTCATCCAAGCCTCCCACCCATTGCGCAGTGCCACTTTAAACGGCCGGTTGACGCTGATGTCCAGTGGCTGCAGATACTTGGTGGTGCCCCCAGGGATCACAGCTGGAATTGAGTTTGTACTCTTGATGGCAGCTTTCAGAGAGTTTGTTATATTGGCCCTCATGCTGTCCATAATGAGCAATGCTTTTTTTCTGCAAAGAATCCTCCTGGTCGCTTGACGTAGCACTCTGTGAGCCATTCCTTCATTAGGCTCTCCATCATCCAACCTTTCTTATTGACTAACACTACGATTTCTTTTGGGAATTTTTCCTTTGGCATTGTCAGCTGCTTAAAAATCACCATCGGTAGAAGCTTTAGTCCGGATGCTGTGCAACTCAGAACACAAGTAAAATGTGTTCTCTCATGGCTACTGGTTTTGAGTGTGATGGACGGGACACCTTTTTTATTAACGGTCCGAGTGAGAGGCAGGTCAAATGTCAGCGGCACTTCATCCATGTTTATGATATCATCTGGCCAGATGGAATTATCCGCTATCTTTTTCTGAGTGAATGTGCGGAAGTTTTTTCTCGTAGTCGGGTGGGAGCTGCTGACACACAGTCGTGCGTGCCCTGACAGACAGGTCTTTTTGTTTCATAAATCTGAAACACCACGATGGCCCACCTCTAAAATCATCTATTTTCATTTTGGTGGCAATTGCTTTAGCTTTCAGTCTGATCTGCACTGTAGAAACACAGCAGTCGCCCGCTCTCTGATTGTTAACCCACTCTTCAAGCTCGGGCCATCGGCTATGGTTTCTTCTGAAAGCTTTTGTCGTTTTTTTACATTGACTGAGTTCTTCACGTTGGTGTCTCCACCTTCTCACCATCGATTCATTTACGCCAAGATTACGTGCTGCAGCTAGATTTCCTTCTTCAGCCGCCAGATTGATAGCCTTTAACTTTAAAGCCGCATCATATGCTTTTCTTCGATTATTTTCCATGTTGATGAGGGTGAGTACAAATGACTGATTTGCAATAATAAACTGAGCTTGAGTGATCAAACAATTTAATTGAACCTCTGTGAACTACTCATTAATTTGATTGGTCTATTGTTACTAGACAAAAAGTTTTTCACACCACAAAAAAAACCCAAAATGTATTAGCCACACCGTAGTAAAAGACGCAGTATTCAAAGTGTGGGAAAAAAGTAGCGGCTTATAGTCCAGAATTTACGGTAATTCAATTCTATGTTATTATTTTAGTCAACTATTCAATCATTTTTGAAACCTTAAAATTAGCAGCAATGTTATTTACCGTTTATCTTCTAATAGTCAAGTCAATTCAAGTCAAATTTATTTATAGAGCGCTTTTTACAACTGACGTTGTCACAAAGCAGCTTTACAGTGATTATAGAATCTGGGTCTGAGCCCCAAATGAGCAAGCTAAGCGACAGTGGCAAGGAAAAACTCCCTAAATAGGAAGAAACCTTGAGAGGAACCAA
>JBBIGC010000024.1:13442106-13456332 GCA_037576955.1 Lepidarchus adonis
TGTGTGTAAAACATTCATCTTTGGGACACTGGGTCATATTATAAATAAAAACAATTATTTGTAAATCTCATAGAACCATATTTTATATAGGACACAGAAAATATAAAATGTTTGAACTGAGTGCACGTACAATTTTAAGAAACATCCGTGTGTACATATGTATATACTATATAAAGGATATTCAGTCTTTACACAAAATCTCTGAATATGACGCTGAGCACATGCGCTCAACTTCTTTGGTTGATCATGGTGCTGCCTGTTCTTAGTGGAACCTGTCCTGTTAAACCGCTGTATGGTCTTGGGTGTTTCAGGGTGTTGGCAATTTTCTTATAGCCTAGGCCATCTTTATGTAGAGCAACAATTCTTTTTTTAGATCCTCAGAGAATTCTTTGCGATGAGGTGCCATGTTATCTGTTTGAATACTGTGCTGTACTCACTTTTGTTGCCAGTGGTTTAGACATTCATGGCTGAGTTATTTTGAGGGGACAGCAAATTGTACACTGAATATATTGTATTGTATCAAAGTGTCATATCTTCAATGTTGTCCCATGAAAAGATATAATAAAATATTTACAAAAATGTGAGGGGTGTACTCACTTTTGTTAGATATTGTATACCTATATCAAAACAAATCATGAAAAAGTTAAACTTTTCTTGACATTCCTATCAGAATGTAAAATCCATATATTATATAGATTAATTATATATAAAGCGAAATATGTCAAACATTTATTTCTTGGAATTTCGATGATTGTTTTCAGATAAAAATTCACTGTCCCAGTGAATGGTCTCAGTCTGGGAGACAGGGGAGGTTAAGACACAGATGGTCATTGCTAAAGAAGCTGGTTGTTCACAGAGTGCTGTATGCAATTCATAGAAAGTTGAGTGGAAGGCAAAAGTGTGGTAAGAAAAGGTGAACCAGCAAGAGGGACAACTGCAGCCTTGAGAGAATTGCCAAGCAAAATCCATTCAAGAGTTTGGGAAACCTGCTTAAAGAGTGGACTGAGGCTGGTGTTTCCGCCACTAAGTACAGACAAATCCTAGATATGGGCTACAAATGTTGCATCCCTTGTGTCAAGCTGCTTTTGAACCAGAGTCAACGTCAGAAGCATCTTAGCTGAGCTGTGGAGAAAAAGCATCGGACTGTTCCTCAGTGTCCAAAGTCCTCTTATCAGATGAATGTAAATTGTGCATATCATTTGGAAATCAAGGTCCCAGAGTCTGGAGGAAGAGTGGAACAGAATCTACTCTGCTTGAAGTCCAGTGTGAAGTTTCCACAGTCAGTGATGATTTGGTGCCATGTCATCTGCTGGTGTTGGTCACTGTGTTTTCTGAAGTCCACAGTCAACACAGCATCTACCAGGAAATCTAAGAGCACTTCATGCTTCCATCTGCTGACAAGCTTTATAGAGATGCTGATTTCATTTTCCAGCAGGACTTGCCAACTGCCCACACTGCTTAAGGTACCAAAAGCTGGTTCAATGACCAGGGTGTTACTGTGCTTAATTGGCAGCAAACTCACCTGACCTGAACACCATATAAAATCTATGGAGAATTATCAAGAGGAAAATGAGAGACACCAGACCCAACAATGCAGACAACCTGAAGGCTGAGATCAAAGCAACCTGGGCTTCCATTACACCTCTGTAGTGCCTCAGGCTGATCTCCTCCATGCCACAACACACCACATTGATGCAGTAGTTCATGCAGAGGAGGCCCAACCAAGTATCGAGTGCATAGGAATTAACTTTTTAGAATCCTGACATTTCTGTTAAAAATATCCTTTTTTATTGATCTTATGTGATATTCTAATTTTCAGAGACAGTGAATTTTGGGTTTTATTATCTGTAAGCCTGAATCATCAAAATTCCAATAAATAAATGTTTGACATATTTCATGAATCTATATAATATATGAATTTTACTTTCTAAAAGGAATGTCAGAAATTATTAAACAATATTAAAAAATGTTTAGATGTACCTGTATATGCCCTACAACACATGATGCATCTATAATGAAAACAGTCACAAAAGGCTTAGTGCATTGGAGTGATGGAATGCCATCATGTTTGAAATTTTATGGTATATTCATTTTTTAAATCTTAGGTTTAGGTTTTTGCTTTTGCTTTTCAACAGGCATGCTGCATCCCCCTATCCTTAACCTCGGGTTGAGAACGGCTGTGCTAGTCCATGGATGTGTCATAGTGTGGCTTAATAAGCAATATTGCCGAATCATAGCTCATAACTACTTGCGTGCTGTGCTCTAAGCAACAAGCTGTTACTCTCTGTAGACTCGCATTCAGAATGCCACCCTGCGTGGGACAGTAGGCGGGCAATTTGTTTCAGTCGTGCTGCGCCTAACTAGTCACAATCTACAAGATCCTTTAGTTTGGCATCAGCAGAGGCCGACTCAGACCTGTTATGAGGTTTCGTTTTTACAGCTTGCAACATGATTTAATCAGGCTGTTTGACGTGTGGTCTATGTGCTGGGTTTGTACATTCAAACAACAGCATGCATGCACGGTTGTGTGTCAATGACCATGTGCCCGAAAGCCTATTCATGTTGTAAATGAACCCAGTGGAGAGGAAAGGAGAACGGAGGGGGGGAGGGGGAGCAAGAGAATTTCTGTCGCAAATCCCATCTCCTTGACAGCTGTCATCACTCACTTTTTGCTGGAAAAAAAGGCTGGTTTAATTCTGTGGGTAGATGGAGAAAATAGTATTGAATAACCCCCTTGGTCAAATATTTTTTCAGGATTTCAGGCACTGTGATAAATTAGGTGCCCTCTGGATCAATACCTGCTTCTTTCTTCATAGCTCAAGATGGGATTTGTCAAAATAGGAACTCAAGAGAAACCTATTGAGTTCAGTGTCTGAGGTTCGACTGTAATTTTGGAAGGTAGAAGGTAATAGGAAATGGTACCTGTGTGAGAGTTCTAAAGTTTCTGTCAGGTTTTTTTAATGTTATTACAAAATATGTTGCCATGTAAAAGTGTGGAGAATCATATTCATGCAGATATTCATAGACTGGTTTCTCAGATACATGTTAACTCTGCATTTTGACCTGCAATTGCTCACTTGATGTGACGTCATGTTTGGGCAAACTAATAGAAATGTATTTACAGTAAATATTTCTGTCAAAAGTATGTAAAGTGCTTTACCAATTACTGCACATAAAAATGTATGCATTATTAAGAAAGAAAATGGAAATTGTCAATGACAACACTGTTGTAGACAGTCTGTTTTTGTGTAGGCTTGGGCCGTTGCCCTGAAAGAACTTTTTAAACTAAAACAGGTGTGTAGTGAAGCAACACTCATGCAGTACTTATGGCAAAGTGTTCACAACCCAGCTCGACCACAGAGAGAGCAATCTGAAATATCCTATTTTGAAATAATTCAGATTTTAATTCATCGATTCAGTTTGTGGTATCTTGATAGTAACCTCTTTAAGCTATCACTAACCTACCAATCCTCAAATAAATGTTTTAAGGGGTTTTTAATGCCAGTTCATTGTTCTACTTACTATACAGCATGACCAATGCAGCCTACTCATGTCAGTTTTAATGTGTAATGTTGTCAATAAAGAAACATTTGTCAATTTATAGATGTTTTATTCATATTATTCTTGTAATGAAACACTTTTATATAGACATATAATAGGCATACTGTATGTTCGACTGGCCTGCTGCCAGTTCAGTTCTGTCTCTTATTGAAAATGTATGAAACTTAATGAGAAGAAGAATCAGACAACACAGACCATTGACCGAAGTGTTCTTTAAAGGAAAAATTCCACTAGCAGAACTGCAACAATTAGTCTCCTCGGTTCCCAAACGACTAAATAGTGTAAATACAAGTTCAAGACAGTTAACAAATCAAGTATGTTTTTATTGCATTTTATCAAAAAATCCAACTCTTCTGGAAGTGGGTTTGAATTTATGCAGCAACTAATTAGCAGCGCAATGATCTTGACAGGCCAAAAAAAGATGTATGAATTTCACTCACTGCTTGTAGCTGTTCTACAAGGTTTAGAGAGCAAATCTGATATTATGATGTAAAGTTTCATTTCATGTTTGCATTTATTTATCCAGTTGCTAGTGAGAAAAATTCACAACTCTTTTCGATAGTATTCAAGCTGTTGCTTGGTGGTTTTTCTGTGTCTTAAGTGTTCAAGAGGAAGTTTTTTTTATAGATTTTTCAAAATCTTTGCATGATTTTGATGTAAGCAAGGTCAGTCAGGATGATCGGAAGAATGGTTCATTCTATTGCTTTTCTTTGTATTGATGGTAGGGCCTAGGGGCCAAGATGTCTATAACCCAAATATAGCCATTTTATTTACTCTGCATGCTTCCTTATGAGTTTTTTGGGAAATAGTCTTTGCCTAAACTGCCCTGGTAATGCACTCTCTGAGGTAAACAGTACAGTTAATCTGTACTTATAGACTATTTTTCATTCACAATGCTCTGCGTGCACCCACTTTCTATTAATAGATGTTGTCCCAATTATCAGGCCAGGTATTCATAGCCATTCTGTTCCATCAATTACATGAGGTAGCTTTTCGTGACATTGAATGCCTCAGGCATTTGTATCCTGTTACATCACTGTGAACAATTCTGAGCAAGTTGCTCTATTACAGAACATATCTCGTTAAACCACTCTGACTGAATATTTTTACATATTACCAACTTATAAAATCAGTAGAATTCTTTCTTTAATACATTTAATACATTTATTCACAACTACCGTAACTGTCCTTTCGACTGTCGATGCTTAAAGCTCCTGTTTACATGGCGAAGCGACGCCAGCCTTGTATGAGAGGCGTATGAATTTACATTAGGCCTGTCTTTACCCCGGCTTTGTGTATGTTAATGGGGTAGAGTCTTAATTAAAATGTCAAGGTGGCGTGACGTCCCATTACGCCTCTGCAGCCCACTTCTTCGCCTTTTCTCTTTCTGATCCTCCCCCGGGACCTATTAAGCACTGGCCGGAGTGATATGAAGTTCAAAGAGGTGAGCCTGAAGGTTTCCCACTCTGCAGCTTCTCTCCTCCACTATCCCAGCATCCTCCCTATCTGACCTTTAGCAGACAGCATCCGCGCTAATGCACTTGCATATCTAATGAGCGGGTCAGAGATGCTCTGACAGCCAACGTGCATGTGATAAGACGCTTCCCCACAATGCTCGCCTGTCTTTAAATGTTACAGTCTGCCTTGCATTCTCTCTCTCTCTCTCTCTCTCTGTGCAGGGGGAAAAGGTTGCAGAGAAGGACAGGGTGCTAGCTGCTTTTCATAAGTGAGTACAGTGACTGCTGTCAGTGAGTGGGAGGAAAATTCTAATGAGGCTTTCTCTTACACATGTAATATAGTTTTGCTCTCATAAATCACGAAGCGCTGGCAGCATCAATAATGTTTATGTGGTCATTAAATGCTTGAGCTCATGCTGATTGTTTGACGTCCTTGTCACAAGGGTTAGATCCTCAAGGAGTCTCTCTCTCTCTCTCTCTCTCTCTCTCTCTCTCTCTCTCTCTCTCTCTCTCTCTCAGGAGAAAGCAACCATTCTTGTTTAGGCCAGGCCAGCAATTCCCATCTGACGGGAGTAGTTTCCTTCTTTATATTTTACATTTACATTGCTTTTATCCAGTGCTTTGCAGTCTACAGAGAAATCACTAGACTTCAGTTAAGAGCCCAGTGGAGCAATGTTGACCTAGTGGTTAGGACCTTCTACTTGTGAACAGAGGGTCACAGGTCCCAGTCCAGGAACCATTGAGTGCTGTGTTCTCTGGCTCTTCTCAGATGGACTGAAAAATGATAGAAACATACTGAGGTCAGATGAGCAAAAACTGAAGCTGTCTGTGCCAGAGATGAAATGAACCACCCAGAGTGTTAACAGTAAAAGGTGAAAACCAAACTGGCATTGTATGGAAAGGGGCATCAATTTCCATGGCATGGGTGTGAAGGTTTAAGAGGAATCTTGGAGATGGCGAAAAATCCTGTCCACACAGTTTAAAAAATATCTCTGTCCACACGTAAATGCAAATGCTGTCAAAACAATGCCAAAACAACAGATGGAGATATAACCCTAAACTGTATAACAATGTTGGCCAATCAGAAGCCTTGGTGGAGGGACATCATTGCTATTTCTATTAGGCGGATGTAAACAAACACAATGTGCTGTCCAAGGAGATAAAGTCGCACATTTTTGATGAAAATCTGTTTTCCTTTCTTCGTAAATGCAAAAAAATGGCATTTTCCAAAAATCTCCATCTTAGAAGATGATTACGAATCTCATTTTTAGTGAACAAAATGCCCTTTATGTGTTTAAGGATGGGCAAAATGCACAGAAAAGGCAACTTTTTCCTACAGCTTTGCTATAAGTGATGCCTTTTGTCATTGATAATTTTGCAATCAATTTACAACTCAATCAGTCGTTTATTGTAGCTTCTCTTATGACAGTGTATGGCTGTCACTACATTTCTGTGTCTTCAGGATGGAAGTCCCCCGCCCACTCGGGACAGGCTGGAGCGCACTCATCAGGGATTCGCAGCACAGAGCAGTTCCATTGATGGGTCTCTCACTGCTGCTCTTTGGCCCCTCAGCAGAGCCGCAGCCTTCAGCAAGGCCGTCCGTGAGAGACCTGCACTGTCTCTGCTAAATCCCCAACCTCCCCTGCCCCCCTCTTCCCCAGACAATTATCTCTGAGCCTGCCACAGAGCGACTCGTCCGGGGTCAGTGCTCCCCGGCCCTGCCTAATTAAGCAAGCCATGCCTGCTGGGGCCGTAATCACCGGAGTATGCATACATCTACCGCCACACCTCATCAGCGGAGATTACCATTCACAAATCAATGAGGGGTGCTCACCCCCCAAGATTCTAAAATTCATTCAATGCACACAGGTTAGAGCTCATCTGTAGCCCATCGTGGCAACACTGTTAGTTGTAAATGTGTTTGTGCCTTTAAATGAAATTATGAATCATATTAATCCATTGAGAGCAGAGTCATAATTCTAATAAAAAGCTAAACACAGTCTTAATTTCATGCTTTATATTAACCAAAATGAAGGTAAGCTTAGTCAGCTCTGTAACTTGAACTGTTCATAAACACACACACACACACACACACACACACACATGATGTCCCTTGCTTCGGTGGCCCCATCTTATTAAAGGCCGCTGGTGCAGCTGCTGAGGAGCTATCATAAGCTTTTTATTATTGACTCAGAAAATATGATAATTTGGAAATCAAACGCCGCCTTCCACTGGCTCTAGCGTCACTTTCAATTTGAGCAATGCTTCCTTGCTTTAATAGGAGCGATGCGATAGAGGAAACTTCATAAGCTTCTCGAGTTTCCTCCTCATACCCTCCCTCCCAACAGTTATTTATTTATTTATTTATTTATGTTTTTAATTACAACATTATAATTGAGGTCCCTCACCTATTGCACCTATGTGAAAAAATAAAACAAATTTAATTAAAAGCTGTATCTCCTTTCATAGAAGAAATTGAATTATGTTTGAAGTGGGAGAGATTGCAAACTGACAACATGTTTTCTTTATTAACTCGGCTGCTCAACGTTTTATTCCTTTCCCACACCTGAAAAATTCTCATGCAATTTCATTTTTATCACCTTTGCAGGGCAGATTTTTTTACCCATTGCTAATTTAACAGAAATAATCTTAGAAATGAGTGAAGAGAAGCAATTTTCTATTTCACGCAAGAGGTGACTGAGAATAATATGGAGTGTGTTAAAATAACACTCATAGGTTCCTCTACATTTTTATAAGAATTATTCATTATATGCTTTTCTGTGACACCATCTAGAAACCAGATTTCTTACTGATCACAAAGAAACTCACACAGATATATACAAAAAACAGACTGGGCACATAGGAAGAAGAAGAACATACTTACATTTATCTCACCTTCAGATCTATAAAAGTAGAATCATGTTCCAGATTTAATGCCATTGATGTCATTAGAACTTCTGTGGATGAAATCTGTTTTATTTAAATCTAGGCTTTGGTGTCAATCTGAGGAAACCTCTAAGGCTTTTAGATAAAAGACTGTGGTTACCTATAAGTGTAAGACGTGTAGGGGTTGTGGAAGTAAGCTCAGGCAGTACATAGGAATAAACACTGAATTTGAAGGATAATCCATGAGAACAAGAGACAACCACCTACAGATAAACAATAACCATGCAAGGTACTGAGACAAAGGGGTAATACGAAGACTAAAGACAGATGGTAAGGGGTGGAGACAAAATAAGGAACAGTTTGGAACACAGGAAAAGACTAGGGTGTGACAAGGACACATGATAACCACCACCTGTTGTAATAAGTATGGTAAGTGACCTCTATATTATTTGAAATCATGCCACTGTAAAGTGGTGTAGATTTTAAATGACTGCCAGCTTGGCTTCCAAATTCAGCCTGAGAGCAGATCATTCGATGACAAAAGTAGTCTCCAAGAACTCAAGACGTTCATCCTGGGATCTACAGATAACTCTTGAAAATATTAGAATGAAATTGCATGCATCTGCAAGCTGAAAGAGATTGGAGAATTTTTACCTTCATGGGAGGAGCATCAGGACAACTCTTGCTCTCCAAAAAAGAACATCTGAGAAAGAACACATATGCAAAGACTGTTCCTTAAGAAATAATGTATATAGAAGTGTTTGGCCACTGTAACGGTAAACATTTGTTACAAAAATCAATAGAAAGATTTTCAAGCGAAAAAAACCCATACCAACCGTGGGCTGGAAATGTTACGGTCTCGGTTTGCTCTGCTGTCTCAAAGACTGGGCAGCTTGCAGTCATTGATTCAGATTGGAATTCTGCATCTTATCAAAGAGTGCTTGAAGATCATGTGAGACCATCTGTCCAGAAGTTGACAATGAATAGGAGATGGACCTTTCAAAAGGTTAATGATCCAAACACAATTGTGTGGGGTTTGAAAATAGCTGCACATTCAAGAAGAACCCTTGGAAAAAACATCTTGTAAATGAAGAAACCTTGCATGAAACATTTCAGCAAGCCAGTTGGTGGACAATTACATAAAATTAATGCCTAAAAGAAGTAATTGGGGGGCCAGGGGTTGATACCAGCTTCTTTCTATAGAGTGCACTAAAATTTTTCACTTTACTGAATACATGCACTGTATTTTCTCCTGAGGTATCGAAATATATAACTACATATTTTACTCTCTGAGTGTTAATAAGGCTAGGAAAGTCCCACCTCCTTCATCTACACCTCTTCTCCTAAGGGATTCCCATAAAAATCCCCACATAATCCGTTCTCTGGCACATCCCGGGCCTGCCAATGACATATCACGGCTTGCTGAGTAATTCCCTCACCCCCAGTGCGCTCCCTGTGCTGGACTGGAGTGACCAGAGGAAGCTGTGATAGCCTTTAAGTCTCTCAGTGCCGGCATAAGAGTGCCGAGCCTTTTCCTGGGAGTACAGATGGGGGTAAGAGGAGGAGAGCAGCTCCGACTGGCTAGCACTACTGATGCAGAGAGCCCGGGATAAGCCTGATCCAAGCTAATCCTTCACACATGCCGCTCTACGGTGATAATGGCCGCACTCTCACCAGCCCTTATCAATCCCACGCTGCCGCAGTATTACCTGGTGTGCGCACAGCCTGATGGAAGATTTCTTTGCCCAAAGCCCAGGCGCTGATTGCAGAAGCATGTGTCCAAGCAAGTTCCTCCTGTTGCTATTTTTATTAGGAAAGATTATCAATGAGATCAGAGTTAAATTCCAGAGGATTAGATGGTAATAAAGTGAATTCATTTTACAGTTTTTAAAAGTTGCCCAAAGGATTTTCATTTGAAAAGCAATGTTTTAGAGAAACGTACAATTCAGGATTCTTCAAAGCCAGATGTTTGAAACAATGAATGGCAATGAATGTACTTAAATTACACATACAGAGAAGCTGTAGGACAAAAACAGTAAACCCACAAAAAATATACATATTATACACCCTAAACCCATCATCAGTATATCATATCAATATAATACAAAACCTCAGAGCAAATGTGTAGGTTTTCTGGTCAAAAGGGAGCATGAAGTAAATGGGTTTATTTGTATTGTGATCAATAATTCCATTACCATCACATTGATAAATACTTATCTCTTACAAATACTGGATTTTATAAAAACATTGAAATATTAGTGGAAATAATTTTAAAGAATGGTCATCACAGCAATCCAACTTTCACGCTTCCACAGATGTAGAGTTACACATTTGATTCTGCTGGTATCATCCACCTGGAGAAGTAAACTTAGCTCAGCAATGTAATGGGACATTTGTAATGGGACATTATATTTATGTAGTTCCATGGGTACCAAAGGAATCTAGATGCAAAACTGAGAGGAACCTCTCAAAAGGAACAGGAGCCAAGATTCAAAATAGGAATGCATAGTCAAGTTTATTGTAACAATGCACACCAGTGAGGAATGGAATGATGGGACACCAGTGCAAAGGGAGAACAAAAATAGAGGAACACGCTCGCACTCAGCTCTTGCCAATGTGGTAAGTAGGTCTAGCCGAGGCTGAACACGTGCAACCCTCTGTCGAAAGGAGTTGGAAAGCAAATGGCAGGCTACCATTCATTCGCCAAACACGATATTAGTGATAACATGGCATTAAAAAAAGAATGAACAAGCAGAGGGTGCTGCTCTGGCCACTAGTAATATGACATGGTTCTAGAGTCGCTGTCTGGGATGTACAGCAAGACCTATGGCTGCCAGACTGAAATCAGTATTACGTCTTGTAGTTGTTCTTTGGAATATTTTTTTTTCTTTTAAGATCTATCCACAAATTGTCAATGATGTTTAAATCAGGGGACTGTGATGGTCATTCCAAAACCTTGTGTCAGTTTTGAGGTCATCCATGGTGGATTTCGAGGTTTGTTTAGGATCATTGTCCTGTTGTAGTAGCTCATCCTCTTATCAGCTTCAGCTTTTTTACAGATGGTGTGATGTTTGCTTCCAGAATTTACTGGAATCCATTCATCCATGCTGCTCCTTATTTTCTCCAAATTCGCCTTTGCTGATAGTGGCCAAAGAATCTATTTTAACTTCATTAGTCCATAGCACCTGTTTCCAAAACACATCAGGCTTCTGTAGATTTTCTGTTGCATACTTATGACATCTTTCTTCTGCTAACTCATTCATGAAGGTCTTGTGGAATGGTGCACCACCACTCATGAGTCTGCTAAATCTTCCTGCAGTGTTTTTGCAGTCAGGTCTTTCTGACCATACGAGCAGTTTTCTCCAAGAGTTTTCTTGGTCTTCCAGATCTAATCTTGAACTCCACAGTTCCCCTGAACTCACTGTAGAAACTGCAAGCTGACAACTCCTTGCTATCTTCTTGTAGCCTTCTCCTGCATTGTGGGCATCAATAACTTTCATTTTTAGAGTCTTACACAGTTGCATAGAAGATGGTTGTTGAGTGCCCACAAATATGTGCACAAGGTTTAAAGAGTCAGAGTATCTGTAAAGGTTTGAAATAGGCACCAGCTAACATTTACTAATGACAACTGTTGCCATGCATCAGACCTAATACCTTGTAAAAAGAATCTGAGATTTTGTAACTCTTGGGGTGCCCAAACATTTGCACAGTGCCATAATAATGTTTTTATTTGTTTTTATTTTTGTTCAATTTATGGCATAAAAACTAACTATGCATCAATGTTTGCTGAAAATATTGTGCATTTATTTCCATGTCCGAAAGAGACTGTGTTAATATATTTTCAATTAAAAAATCACCAATATTTGTAATTTATCAAGGGGCTCCCAAACCTTTGCATTAGACTGTACATACTAAGAAAAAATCAAGGGGCTATGCCAGTGTTCACTTTAAAAGTCTATTCAAAATCTGTCTGAAAAGAGACATACCAATACGGTAGATGTATGCTGTAAATATTTCTTGCTCTAATGTTAAAAAAACTGTGAGTTTACATACTGATATGACATACTAGTCTGTAATTATGTATATTTGCTTTGACAGGAATTCCAATCCAAACCAATGGAAGCCATATTGGATCACTTTAAATGCACTGGGAATTATGATGAATTCATAATTAGTGAATGACTGTTCAATGCAAAACAAAACATTCATTCACAGAGTCATGGGAGGCTTCACTGATTGACCTCAAAGAAAAACTCTTCTAATCATGAAAGCTGTTTAATGTGGTGTAGTGTATCGTTTAGACATAGAGCCACATAGACTTAGACTTGGGTATTTCTACACAGAGAAAACGTGGTATGGCCTAGTATCTGCGCTCCTGAGCTCTCTATGGAAAACGGATGCTGTTTCGGCCGGGGTGAATTTCTCTCCCTCTGCGATCTTAAGGAAGGAAAAGTGAAAGATGGAAAATTGTTGGAGGTGCAAAGATGAGAGCTAATGGATCAAAATTACCCCCATCAGAAAGTTTTGACGACCGCTGATGAAATTGCTTTTCTACCCCCCTTCCCCCTCCCCACCCAGTTTCAATATGAGACGCAGACAGAGAAATCCATCTGTAATGCGGCCATTGTCATCACCTCGCAATTTACACCCATTTCTCTCAACAGCGGTTCCTGTGCTTGATGGCGTGATAAATTAATCTTTTTCCGTGCCACTGCGTCGATTCTTTTAAGAGAATACATTAAGAGGCGTTAGAGACATTTTTTTCCTGGAGTAAACATTTTTTTTCTCCCTCTCAGTCACCATGACAAATCATATTCTCTGGAGATGAAGAGAAAGGGCCTGAAAAGTAGAAAAATGAGAGGAGAGAAGGAGGGGGGAGGAGGAGGGAGGAAAAGCCATTTTGGAGAGCTGTCGCACTAGCCGGATCAGTCAGACTGCATTGTTTGACTGAGTGCTGTGCCCAAGCCTTGCCAATGACAGTTGTGGTTGTTGTTAAAGAATTAAGTGTGACCTTCACTCTAATCATGCTAGACATTGGCAGCAATGCGCTTAATCATCAGTCACTCAGCACTCGACAGAGTGGAAAGATGGCCCAACACAAGCAGAAGGGGAGCAAACAGAATATGTCGGACCGGGACGTTTTTTAAAAATGGCATTTTTTTCATTCCACATCAGTGCTGAAAATGTCCTTCATATGTAATCTCTGAAAGAAGTGCCATAGGCCTCTGTGATTCCTCTTGGCATGGAAATGTGTCAAAGGCACTGGGGATGCAATGAAAGGGTCTAGGCCGACGAATATCCTTCCTGATCCCTGTCTTAAACGTCTGGCCCAGGAGGGACACCCTGTCTCCGAGGTACAGCGCTGGATACCGTGGATCCGTGAACTGTGACGGAGGACAGTTGGGGTGGGGAAAGTGCTTCAAGGAAGAAAGAAAGTGAGATGGACGTGAATTGATGGGAAAAGGGTAAAGGGAGAGAGATGGAAATGAAGGGCTGTTACTCTCTTAATGATTAATAGTTGTCTGCTTGGATGTATGATGTGTTTTTTTTGTGGTAGCAGTTGCAAAAATGTGCGAGGTTTAGCAATGATTTAAAAAAAACAATCAACAAAAACTGACTTGTTCACAAAACAGGTTCATTTGAGTTTTTTTTCCCTTTAACTTCCTGTTTTGTTGTAGTCAAATTTCAGTTGTCGATATCATGGACTTCACTAATCCACATTAAATTTACCTTAAATGTAACTTTAAATGGCTTGGGGTATTCAAAGCTATTTTGAGAGCAATTTCTTGACAACTGTTCATCCAGAAATGACAAAGGAGACACATGCTTATTACAACTCATTTGTAGAACCGTGCTACCAATGCAAAAATCTATTACATCAGTCAGTGTCAGTCATGTTATGTACTGCAATGAGGTTTCTCTATTTGGATGTTTTACATGTATTTTTGCCTTATAGCTGAGCTAATTTTAAAAAAATCTTAATGTTTCATTTCCAACTGGCGTGGTCCAAGACAGCTTGGCAGTGCAGCATTTAAGAAGACCTACAGTATACAACTTCCTCAAGTTTAGTCTACACTTCTCTGTTAATAATGTGATTTTTCAAAACGTGGTGATCAAACTTAATGTTTAGACATGATTAAATTTGTCTTAAACTACAGAAGTCTTTTTCATCTGAAAGCTTCCCACTTTCACCCTCTACAAATATATAATATGGTACTTGCGTGGTGTCAGGTCTTCACTGGCTTCTGAGGGTCATGTGATTCGGGAGACCATGTGACCAGTTTGGTCCTAGCTCCCAGGTGTCTGGGATTTGGCCTGAGTA